>UELV01175092.1:0-14040 GCA_900490015.1 Megastigmus stigmatizans | reverse complement strand
CCCCCGCCGATTGCAAGACTCAAAGAAATTTAGTTAACCAAAAAACCAATCTTACCTAGAAAAAATTGCTTGGTAAATTAATTTGCAGAGAGAGAGCCGAGAGGGGCGCACTCAGCTCGAAAACCAGCGGTGTCGAGCCAGCGCGAGCACAGGCGCATAGGCGTAACAGCCGAAAATATTAATTTCATTGAATTTAAATTAATATCGTTGAAATTTGATAATTAATAAAACATTGAATTAAATTTGTTTATTATAATTTTTTTATTAATAATTATAAATAATTTAACGGCGAGGTGTTTCACTCGTCCAAGTGAGTGTACCAGTTATAAGAGAGGGTGGATTATTGAACAATAATCCATCTCTTGTCAATTAAATATCAGTAAAAACTGTCGGTAAAACAGTTTGGAAATTTTTTAACTGATTTTTCCGGAAAATCTTTGTTTTAAAATTTGTAGAAAGGAAGAGTGAGGCACATCACGGTATTGTGATATATATTATTTGTTGTTATTTGTAGCGATTTTTTTTTGCGTTTTCAACAAAAAAAAAAGTGTTTTCAGGAGGATATAGTAAATCGGGATTGAGATTTTGTTTTTCCTATTTTTTTGTGTACTTTGTGAAATAATTAAATTTTTTTTTTGTAAAGAAAAATAAAATTTGGATTTAAAGAAAATTTGCGTATAGAGCGAATTTCTCCCGGAAGCACGCAAAATCGATCTTGGCACACCACTAGCGGGATTCGAACCTGCGACCACATGTGAAGAAAACGCGAAGAAACAGGGGGTTCGAACGTGCACAGCAAGAAAAGTTCGAACGACAGAAGAGTTCGAACTTGTGCACTTCGAGATTAGAACCCGAAGAATTCCAGTTAAAGGAAGCATAGACTAGGTGGAGTCTGTGCATCCGAAAAGTCCGGAAAAGTGCACTTACAAGTAAAGCTAATGTACTAGAAGCCATTTAGTTCGAGCAGAAGAAGGATTCGAACGCGGCAAGAGTCGAAGGGAGATGACGAGGCGTGGAAGCTCGTTCATGAAGAGCATGACGAGCCAACTGCAGGTCATCTCGGAAGAGACAAGACTTATTCCCGGATAACCAATTTATATTATTGGCCGGGCATGTACAAGGGCGTGGAGGCCTATGTTCGACGATGCACTGCATGTCAGCAGTGCAAAGTCGAACAACGTGCTCCAGCAGGGCTAATGGGGCGAAGGACTGCCCAAATCTGTAAAAGGATTCGAGTACATCTTGGTCTTTCAGGATTTATTTACGCGATGGGTCGAGGTTATCCGCATTCGCAAAGCCAATGCAAAAATAGTCCTTAAGGAGCTCAAAGAGCGTATCTTTTTGAGATATGGAGCTCCTGAAGTCTTTCTTTCGGATAATGTCACGAAGTTTAAGAACCGTGCCAGTGATAGTTTTCTGGTAGAGAGAGGTGTGCACCATACTATGATACCGCCATATAATCCACAGGCAAATCCAGTGCAGCGAGTTAATCAGTCACTGAAGACGATGCTCATGGCATTTATCGAAGAGAGCCACAGAACACGGGACGATAATTTGCCAGAGCTCGTGTTCGCGTTTAAGACGGCTGTGCATAGTTCAGTGGGAGCCAGTCCTGCTCTACTGAACTAGGGAAGACAGCCAATGCTTCCTTCGACCATTCGTCGGGATTAAGAGCTAGCTGCTCTAGCTAGAGAGCAAGCTGAAGCTCTTGAGAATTGGCAAAGGAAGATTGAAGATTTAATCAATCTATGTGCTGAGACGAGCCAGACATCGGAAGAATCTCGCAAGAGGCAGGCCGCTTATTATAATGCACGGCGTAGACCGGCTGGATTCGATGTAGGAGATCGAATCTGGAAGCATAAAGAAATACTGTCTTCTGCTATGGAAGTGCTAAGCGCTAAGTTAGCCCCGAAATATGCTGGTCCGTATACTATTACGGCACAGCTCGGTTCCAATACTTACGAGCTAGAAGATATGGACGGGAAATTAATTGGACCCGTCCATACTGAACAGATAAAGGAGTACGTTATCTAAGAAAGTCAGCTGTATCTGACAGAAGCAGACGACGTCGAGACACAACTCCCGAGGGATGCGAGCGTCGAGGTGGCGTTAAGCGACCCGCCACAAGCGAGCGCAGTAAGCACGCAGGTAAGTATCACTCCACCGAGAGATGTAGCGGCTGCCTGTATGCCTAGAACTTTTCGGCCTAGCGGAAGGCCTCGGAAGGCCACGAAAGTTGTTAAACGAGCGGGCGTTAGATCCGAGAAAGCTGCGTCGTCGGTTCCGATAGCGTAGAGAAAGCCCGGTCAACCGAAGGACTCGCGAAAGCACGTCAGTATCGTAAATCCTGCGAATCTCTCTCCGCGTGCCACGCATTCGTAAGTCCCTCTCATTTTCCTCCTTGTTTGATTTCAGGATGGATAAAGAAGATTTTATGTGCATGTGCGCGCAAGCTCTTTCAAGAACCGTCAGTTGGGGCCAAGGCGGAGTCAAGCTCTTCGGTCTCGATCCACTTAGTCGGAAGAAGAAGAGGGCTCCGCCGCTAAGCAAGAAAGCGCAGCGCCATGTTCTGGCGAGCTGAGAGAAGAGGGCACCGTCGCTCATCGAGAGAGTGCAGTGCCACAATTGAAGAAGGAAGTTGCACAGGAGGAAGACTCTGTGCAGCACACAGTAAGACTAGCGCCGTTACAGTAGAAATTTGGAGAAAAAATAATTTTTAGAGAAAATTTTTTTTTTATAATAAAAACGTTCAAAAAAAATTATAAGAAATTCAAACACGAGTTGACATAACCTGAGCACACGTGTCGAACTTTGCGCACGGAGTGTGGAAAATAATGTAACGTCGTTTAGGGAAAGTTTTGAACTTTATCACATGGTAAATAAGTTGCCATGCATGGTAAAATAGGACACTTCTCTCCCCCTAGTGTACGAAAATAAAGTAGGACTACCAATCATTGATCATATCTAGCACTACCTGTACTTGGATATACAGTCGAGTTTAAATTATACAATTAAAGCGGCACATATTTATATTACCCTATTATATATATTCATAATGCTTACTTCGATGATATCAGCAATTTTGCGACACTTAATAAAGTTTATATAAATAAGCGTTCACGTATTTCTTAATAAACAGATAGGCGGAAGAAATTCCCCGTGAAATTTCCCACATTACCTGTGAATCTGTATACAGCGCTAAGAATCTATATATTTATGGACTTGCATTATTGTTACTTTTATAATAAGCATTTTTCTTCTCTTATATTTTTTTTTTATATTTCTGCTTTCACTTTAGTGGTCCGTAATCTTCAGTAAAACGAAACCCAACAAACACCAGTTCCCTTGCAAGACATAAAAAAACACATGCCTAGTCGCATATCAGGCCGCTCGCGCAAGACATATACTCAAAAAAAGATGCATAAGGAAATTTTCCATGCTTTTCCGTGGGAAAATTGTACTCCCCTCTACCTTTTCCGTTTATTTTATACTAATTTGAACTTTTCGACTACCATTAAATTATAAAATATGCCATTAAAATTAAAATAGTAGGATGTTGCTGAATAGCACTTTTTATATATTTTAAGCAATATAATAACCGATATTCTTTTTCTATTGTTAGGAATAATTTTGACGTATTACATTAAAGTTAAACATTGTATTCTAGTATTATTTATCGTTGTTTAAAATATGAAAACTAAATTGCAGAAATCAATAAATATCGGGTTTCAAATATATATTTACACAGCTATGAACGTTTATATTTAGATGTTAACCTTAGCAACTATTTTAGAACGAGTAACAACAATATCAATAATGAGTTGTATTTAATAACAAGTTAAAAAATATTTAAGATACAAAATCAATAACCATTCTTTACATCTTTTTATAGTCAAATACGAGCGGCGAGAATGATGTTAACAATTAAACAAATGTAACAAATTGTAACAATATGTATAAAACTGCGTTTTTGTTTTAATTCATTACGGACAACTACTCGAAATTTTCGAGGAAAAAAATCTCCGAGAATCCTGCATGGAATTTTATGAAACTGCAATGACATAATGTTTACATCATTTCTGAGGTCGTAACAGAGCGTTTTTTCCGAAATTTAAACAAAAAAATTAAAGTTATCTACCTGCATCATCCACGCATATATATAGATATACATGGTAATGCAAATCAAGGTGACGTCTCCCATACATGTAGGTAAGAGTAGAAAACTTTTCTTTTTTTCGTTGAATTTCGAAAAAAACGCTCTGTTACGATCTCAGAAATGATGTAAAAATTATGTCATTGCAGTTTCATAATGTTTACATCATTTCTGAGGTCGTAACAGAGCGTTTTTTCCGAAAATTAATAGCTATCTTTATATATTTTGTTCAATACGAAATTACGGACACTACCGGTAAGGTACGAATCTTTCCGAGGGTCGCACATCCCCTTAATGTAATAAAAATATATTATAATTTAATAACCAAATAGTGCATCAGAGAGGCACAGTTGCTGTATATTTCTGTAATAAGATATATTTGAATTAAAACTAAATCGTGCTTTTATAAGTACGGTTGTATTACTTTAAGTATATTTAATAAGCTATATATTCTAATATAAAAGGTAAATTGCGCATCACAAGCGCATGGTTGCTTCATAATTCTTTAATAAAAAAAAATATAGTATAATTTAAACGCTAAACTGTGCATCACAAAGACATAGTTGCATTATATTTCCGTAATAAGATATATTTAAATTAAAACTGAATCGGGCATTCTATAAGCACGGTTGTATTACTTTGAATATTACTCAGGAATACTGTTAAAATAACTCTAAATCGTACCTGAACTAAGGTACGGTTGTTTTATTTTAAAGTACAAATATAATAATTAAGGGGGGTATACACCTAAAAATTTTCAAAAAATCAATTTTTTTTTTATTAGCTATCCAGATAGAAAATTTCTCATAGAATAAAGTCCCGTTCCCCGTTTGTCGAAATTTAATTTCGTCTTAAAGTTATAGAAGAAAGAGTGAACAAGTAAAATAGCAGATCTTTAAATTTTTCTTCAAATAATTAAAAGTTTCACTTCTATATATTCTATATATGCGACTAGGTATGCATTTTATACGTAAGGCATGAACAAGCAAAAGAGATGGATAAAGAAATCCTAAAATGAAATAAATTTAATAATTACAATGGTCACTGCATCTATTTTGTATATAGAAGTATATGTAGTTCATGCTAAATTCGAGTTGCTGGTGCAACGAGCATGGCTATAGTGTATAATAGATTTAAATGCGCTTCAAACATTAACTATATTCGACATTCATGAAAAATATATTTGTCCAAAGTATAAAGGCCATGGTCATGCTTATAGATGTGACGTGTTTATTCCTTATAATCTATTCCGTGTTCCGTATCTATACAATATAATAGCGGTTAATTTCAATATAAATTACAATGGCTGCTTCTAGGTATCTTATATGCGTATTATACGTATAGATGCATGTAATTTTTTAAGTAGTTGACACTTTGACAGCTAGTTTGAGGTTAACACTCATAGGTATAAATATTTACCTTTTTTTAATCAAACTACAATTTTAATCGTAGATTAAAAGTGAGTTCGTGCGTTCGTGCGTTCGTGAGTGAATAAATAGATAAACTTTCATCTATTTATTTATAAAAATTGTTATAACCAAACAAAGTTTTAATTACTATAACAATTAAAGTTTTAATTACTCTGTGTGAAAGCTTCTTCCAAAAACTTCTTTTAGTGGATTGAATGTATTAAAAATTGGTGTAAATATTGATGTTACAATATTTAATGTTGGACGTACTAGTTTTTTGAAAGTTATGAAAGAGTTCGGAATCATGCCTGGACATTCTTGTATCCGTTGGGTGCAAACCAGTGATGATGAAAGCTTATTTCATGCTGAGCGGCAGATGCTTGCCAATTCTCTGCAGACAAGAAGACCAAGGAGACTGACTCGAGAACATTTGTTCTCAACTTCAACGAGTCAAGTCCCACAAAAATGGTTTTGGACGGATTTTCCACATAATGTTGTTAGAAAACTTGTTAGAGTTCTGTGTCTACCCACCAAGACAACGTTTCAAGAGAGAAATACATGTAATTTTTGTAAAAACTGGTCTGCTGCTATGGACAACTACTTGTAGAAGTATGTTTTTATGATAGAATTCGTATAAACTGTTCAGAACTACTGCTAGCAAGCATTTGCACCAAGAGTTTCTACGAATTGAACAAAACTGGTGTTGCGGATATTCATCAGTGGAAGCCTTGTGATACCAGAACTTCTCTAATCATTCTATTTAGTGATGCTGGATTGTTGCGGATAGCTCCAGTATAGTCAGTTGAAATAATAATTGTTTATTTACTACAATTTTTAGTGAAGGTATTGAATGAATTGGCAATGAATGAGAAGTGGATGTAGCTGGATTTTGTCAGATAAGTAAAACCCATTTTTTAATAGAATAAGATTCATTTCTAATAAATAAGAAAAAAAAATACTTTGTAAAAAATAAACTTTTTTTTAGATGCAGGTTCAGTGTCTACACCCAGAGATCAAGAGAGGCAGAGAATTTTGTGTAATGTTGTAGCAACAGCTATTTCACAATATTTATAAATATATAAATAGGACAGGAATGATTGAAGTTTTTCATGCTCTGGCATTCGACTCGTCAACAGGGAACTCAAGGTATGTTATTTATTCAATAATATAAAAAATACTGACATAATTAATATATTTTCTATATTTCAGAAGAAGTTTTTAAGAAGAAAAGAGATCATTTTGATCTACAGTTCCGGCAAATGTAAAGCTGTTTTCTGGAAAACATGCAATTTTGAGGTTGGCGTAACTTACAAGTCCAATGGCTTGCTAAATTTTGATGTAATTGGTCTTAAATTGTTTGCAATTGAAATTTTATGAATTTATGCAGTTTTTGAACTCATTTTATTATTTAATCAAAAAATTTTAATTCATACAACTCTTCACACCATAATGACATCAATTACAAACAATTTAAGACCAATTACATCAAAATTGATCAATCGGTTGGACCTGTAGGTTACGCCAAAGCCAAATTTTTGAAACTGACACAACATAAGATAAAATGGGCATATAGGCTTCTACTAGAGCTCATTTTGTCAGGAATCCAATATACTTTTAGAATATTATGTGAAAATTTTACTAATTATTACAATTTTTTCGTTTTAGGTGAATGAACATAAAAAAATTTATAGGTGTATGCCCCCCTTAAACCTTCTTTCAGGAGTTAAGGGAAGGGCAAGCCTGAGAAGGGGATTTTATCAAAAATTAAAACTATTAAATAGACCGTTTGCCCAATTTAAAATATCAAATAAAATAGCGTTCGTTAGGAATATTTAATAATTTAATTTTATAACACGATATCAATAATTATTTTCGTATATTTTCTCTTTCAGCTTGGCAATCCCGAGTTACAGCGTTTTCGGATGTTAGCTCAAAATCACCACAACGAATGCGGCTAACCCTTTAGTTAGGATTGGTGCGGCATAACAAATATAATACGTAGTGATTGTTTCAGGACGTCACATGAACTAATTAAGCATTATTCGAAAACAATTTCTTTCACTGATGCAAAGTTCCTCTCTGAGGGAAAAAAAATTCTGGAAGTACTAGTTCAAACTTTGTAGAAAATCGTTCAAATATTATCATTCTAGTAAAATTATTAACAAGAGTAATTTTTATAAGTTACAGTTAACCGTTAAAATTAAGGTCTTAAACTTATTTATAAATTATCATTCAATTCTCCAAGTTTCAATCATTTCGGGGAATCAAAAATCCTTCTCTACTAAACCTAGTTAAATAATATTCTGCTACTTTTTCCGAAAAAACGCAGCTAATTGTTTGATAAAAATGTTACTGGAAATATCGGGGAAATTTTATTGCAAGGGTTATAACATCATAAAATACGCATTCCTTGTAATAGGAGGATGAAAAAAAATTCGACTCATTGAAAAACACAAAAAATAGATGAAACTTTATTTTTCATAATAGATAATTAATATTTAAATATCAGTTATATAAATGCTATTTAATTTTACTTACTTGAGTCAAATCATTATAAAATTTGACACCTTCCTGTAAATTATTCTTTAATTCCTTAAATGCATCATATGCCGCAGCCAGTTTGCAAAGCATTCGTTCACGTGTACCTCCACAGGAAGACTGATCTTTTGCAAATTTCGCATGTTCAACCTATAAAAATAGATTTATATTACAAAATGATCTCCTTTGAAAAGAAGGGATTATATAGTTATTTTTCAAAGTCTAGCTAAATTATAAACATGAGAGTATGTTTCATGAATTTCTGAAAAACATCAATACGTTAAACATTATATTTCATGCAGATGCTATAGAACTTCCTCTGCATCTCATTCACCACTCTATCCAAAAATTCTGTTATTCGATCTTTTTATGTATACTTTTCTACTATAGTGAGATTGCAAAACTGCAGTCTTTCAGCATTTTTGGCTTTTGAGATAGGTCACAGATGGTTCGAAGAATTAGGCTAATGCACCTCGTGGGAATTCGCGTCAGAAAAAGCAATTTCCACAATCCCCGCGTAAGAATATGCCCTGAAGTGTATCAAATAATCAAAGTGTGGCAGCATAAAAATATTCACGTAAAATTCGAAAGACTACTTATGTCGACTGTATTATAACAAAAACTAATAAGTATATTTTTATCGATCTTACAGTCTTATAAATTCATATAATAATAATAATAATGGCATTCAGAAATCGAATGGAAAAACGTCCCATGAGATCACGATATTTCCTCAAATCCGCTGGGAAGCTGCCTCTTATTTTGGCAGATCAAACTGTAAAATCTCAAAATTAGTGCGACGTAATTACGATTGTATTTATAATATATATTTTCCCAGGAGTAGAACCAAAACGTATGAATGCATGTCAAAAAACAATCTTATAGCAAACGTATCTTAAAATAACAGGTTTTCGCTTATTCGAATCCGAATAAGCCAAAACCATTGCTAAAACGCTTGCCTCTTTGAAATTTATTTGGTCAGAGAAACTGATAATCATTTCTGATAGGGTCAAACTAATCAAACGTAAAGTCTTGTCAAAAATATAACTATTAAGGTTTTATATTTAAAATCACCGAACCAAAAGAGAGAAACTTTTTATTTTAATCATACATATCGTTAAGTGAGAGCTCGAGTCGTAATATAATGATTAAAAACTTTTTTTCTGATAAATAAAATATCTTAGCACAAATTGAAAAGAGAGCTTCGCGGGAAGCAATCATAAACAATAGATGAATAGAGTTTATAACGGGGGAATTTAACTGAGCGTGAGAGCAAGTCGGTAGTTTCCCCGCGTTTATAAGTAGAAGGCAAATGACTATTAATTTCCCGTACAAATTTTTAAAAATTATCTGCATAGGCAGAGGAAATCGGGGCGCCAGGCACTGTATTTTTAGATTTATTCAATATGATTATAGCAGAGTCGTGACTCTAAAATCGAGCAGTGCTACTCGATTAATTCTCGATTTTAATCTTTCTGATTTCTACATGCTACAGAAGGTAAGGTGTTTACATGCGCGATTAGCCAGAGGCAGAGTCGTGAGGTCGAACGGCCAGAGACGTTCGAGTTTCATGCTGAGTTTCAGATTGTGGACAGACACTTACACACATGCACAAATATTAGACAATGAAAATAAATAAGTTCGCACTCTATGAATTGGAGTTGATCTTTAACAATTTGAGTCCTTTAATAGAAAAATAAATAATTACAAAATACCTATGCGAGGCATATTACTGTCATTATGCAAATAAAATATAACAAATGAATCTAGCGCAATATCAAACGGCTATCGAAGCCTTGAAGGTGCACGCAAGACGCTTTACAATATTTTTGAGTCACTTGGTTCACAAAATTTAGCGTTGCTCCACCTCAAATCTCGAGCGTATGGATACGTGCGCGAGAAATTAATTAACAAAAAAACTACAAACGCGCGAGGACGAAGAGACTGCGGAGTTAAAGCCACAAAGTAGGCACAAAAACTATAAATTGAATTAAATAAAAAACTGTAAAACCGCGTAAGGCAAATCCTACCCTATTGTAGCTCCTTCTCGTATAGAAACGATATTAATCAGGCATCCGGACTGGGAAAGCGAGGCAGTTATATTACAATTTTAAAATTCTACCAATTGAACAATTTTAATAAATTGTTATTTATCGCTATCACTGTTCGCGAACTTGAACTTTTACGTGGTATAGAAGATCGGAACTATGCGGCACGGAAGAGTCCGAAGACGTTTTTGTCCGTTCGTCAGCCAGAAGAGAAGTCGCCTAGGTAAGCGTCGCCGAATCCGTCGAGGCCCGCGGCATCCATCGCGCTGTTGTCACATCGCTCGCTGATTGGTGCGTTCTAGTTTGGCACCACATCGGAATGTTGTTGTGTCTAGTATCCTTTTCTCTCGCTCCAATGTCCTTTTTCCTTACTGCTGTGAGCACAGACACCAAAAGTATCTCGTGATCAAATTTTCCTTGATAAATTGGATTCTAAAATATTCAAATTTGAAACGAGAAATACTGAGGCTACTGTGAGCCAGCAGGCAATATTGAATAGAATTCAATTTTCCGCAAATATATGAATTAAAATTCGTAACCAAGAAGAGCAAGGTATTAGAAAGCCTATATTGATCTCTTGCATAAACTGCAGGAAAATGCACTCTAAGCCTTTAAGGCATAAAAAACAAGTGTTTTTGTATAATTAAAATGGGAAAATTAAAATGACATGGAGGCAAAAATAATGTGAGGCATAAAAGAATTATAAACGCTTAACTTAGGTATCTGCAACATTTGTAGATGTTCTGAGCGACGGAGCGGCGCATCCTGGAGACTGCAGCCGGATCTTCTGTTGGTGTCTCTTGACCCTGAAAGAAGGTTCGGCGCTCGTCGACGCGTATTTGCGTAGTCATAAAATAAAAATAAAAAGCTATATATAAACGCTCGATATAAAACGGCCCGAGACGAGGTGGAGGGACATCCCTTCTGTCTGCTTGTATTGCCTTTAAAAACATTTTTATTATTTAAATTCGAGCGGTAAACGTGCGAAAATCCACCTCGTTGCAAGTTGTACAGCAAACAAAAAGGAGAGAAGGAATTAGGATTACGAAACCATCCCCATTAAAGAAATCCACCTGTATTTCCATCTGTAATTCCACGTAGATTCCGGGTAGACTCCCCTGGAATCCAGGTGGGTTTGACCGGAATTCAAGGTGAATTCAAGGTGGATTTCCAGAACCTGGATTTTTGCAACTAATTACAAAATATTGCAAAGGAAAACCAGAGACTGACTTTTTAAGTGAAAATGGGGCTCACCCAGCCACTTAAGACAAGATGGGTGCTCACCCAGTCACTCAAGGCAAGATGGGGTTCATCCAGTCACTTAAGGCAAGATGGGCGCTCACCAAGTCACTCAAGGCAAGACGGGTGCTCAGCCAGCCATGAACTTTGTATGCTAATGCACACTTGTGTCCTATGATACGTCTCGGTGTATAACAATAAATGTTCAAACGTGCGACCATTTTGATCAATGCACAGTCGTAGACGCCTTCCGAATGCATTCACAGATATTCTGAGTACGTCCTCTGCAATTTCTCAGCAAACTTGTCTAATCCGTTCTTTAAAGTCTTCTAGTGCCGTATGTACACTCGAATAAACAATATTTTTTAAATATCTCCGTACTCCGCACCTACCTCGACCAATCCAGCGATTTGGGTTAGTTAAATGCAAGAATTCCTCCACAATGCGGGCGAAATGTGCTGGTACACCATCCTGTTGTAACCACATTCCATTTCTTGTAACACATCAGGCAACTCATTTTTCAGCAAGTGTAAATATGCTTCTTTTGTAACATTACTGTAATAAAAGTAAAGGCCTATAATATGGCAATTTATTTCCATCGATGTTGATGATTTACGTGACGAACCCAATGTGAATTATCTTGAGAATAGTAATGGCTATTATGACGGTTCAGTTCCCCATCACTTTGTAATGTAGCCTCATCACATGGTACGGAAAAGTAATTAATCCAAAGCTCATCTGCAGAATCGTAACCGTGCAACTTTATCTTGATCAGAAAAATATTGTTTAAGTGAGATGTGGTAAGGATGATAGTGATTCGCTCGTAGAAGTCTGGAAAATGTCGCCTGTGATATATTCAATTCGCTATTAATTTGACGTCGGCTTATGTGCGGATTCATGACTACTATTCCAAGGACTGTTATAATAATAGCTTCGTCATTATTCAATGATTTGTTCCTGAGTTTGTGTTTTAGCTCTCCAGTCCTAGTTCTCTCTATTAGTCGCATAATAAACTGTGGTCAGGATGACATCTATTCGGATATCGTTCTGCATATTCTCGAGCTGTTGCTATTGCATTGTTCCCACAGGACCCATAAACGGTGATCATATCAACGATTTCTATTGATGGATAGTTTGCCATCTTGTCAATGATAACCGCTTTTCTTGGGATCTTACAATTACTATAGTAGTAGAAAAATCAAGGGGATAACAGATTGGAGAAAAAAATGTAGGAGACGAGGTTACAGATTGGAGACAATTTGGAGAACAAAATGTAGGAGACGAGGTTACAGATTAGAGACAGATTGGAGAAAAAAATGAAGGAGACGAGGTTACCGGGAAGAGTAGTACACGTGGCAATGGTCATAATGTATCTAATTTTATCCATCCATCAAACCACTTGTTGCATATTTAAAATTAAATTCATTTATTGATGTTCAGAACGACGTTTCGGCGATTATTTTACCGACCTTTTTAAGTCTACATTAATTCTTAATACATAATAGTTACATTATTCTAAATGTACATTTACAGAACATATTACATATATTTTTAATTCTATTACCTTGTTATCTTTCATCAATATTCTTCAATGCACATAGTTACACCAACTGGTGAACATTATATGGCTCTGTTTATAAAGTAACAGCATAAAACCAATAGCAAACCGAGAAAACTTGTGCTCTTCAACTCTATCTATAGCTATATTCACATACACACTTTGAGTGTACTCCCATGCGTACTTATACACATTATGATGTACAATATAAATGTATATACACTTAACAATAAGGATAAAAAATAAAAGTATATGGGACAACATTACAATAAACAAGAATGAAATAAAATAAAATAAACGTTACAAGACTCAGTCTTATGTTACTATCACCGCAGTTATCAGTGTACTGAAAAGAATCGAACTTTAAATTAATACTCCAATTTGCGCCATCTGTGCGCTATAATAGTAATGTATACTTGATTTCTGTCAGGATTATTGTTACATGGGAAACCTAGCTGTCCTACCATTTTATGCATTGGCGCGCAAATATTATTTCACAATCAAATGCGACGACATGGCCGCATTCCAATGAAGCACAACTCGTAGCTGACTACGCCATAAAATGCAAGCATCAGCAGATGCAGCACTTTTCTACCCGGCAACAGTCAAATTGTTGACTCTACAAAAAATCGCAGAAGGCGATTTTTACCATTTCCACCACCTTCAATGAAGCACAATAAAAGCAGCCCCATCGGACCGCATCAAGGAAAACGACCCAACATTTGAACAAGAAACGACTGACTGATTAACAAGCATTATGTCAATCCATGTTCAGGGCATGTCGGTATGATGCCGTCCTGGCCATTCTCGCGTCGGCAACCGAACAGTAACCAGTTCTCGTGGCACGGTAAGATTTTAACCTCAATACCAAAGGAAGACGTAAACCAACGTATTGCGCACCACGGTCGATTCACCACCTTGCGTTCCTAACGGTGACATCGCCTTCCAGGCGCCCAACAAATGCACCTTCAGGGTGACCAACGAACGCGCCTTCCAGGCGACCAACGAACACGCCGACCGGGCCATAATGTTGTAGCCTCAGAGGCAAAACGACCTCGCCTCCTGTGTGTGTGTGTGTGTGCGTGTGTGCGTGTG
>UELV01175086.1:12194-27574 GCA_900490015.1 Megastigmus stigmatizans | reverse complement strand
CACACACACACACACACACACACACACACACACACATACACACACACACATATATATATATACATACATACATCCTACGACCAGACAAGAGCATGAATTGAGAAAATCGAGGAAAAAAGTCGTGTGCGGGATTTGCAGCGGGAAGGAGGAGAAAGAAAATACGAACTATAGACGCCCGAACGAGATATAGAGATGGACAAGGAAGCGTTTATGTGCGTATATACATATATATATCGGAGCCACGTCTATAAAATTCATGAGATATATGTTCCTGGGCTTTCGTGGGGAGCAAAATCCAGCGCTAAGAACTTCGAAAACGCAGGCGCGAGCAAGATTTTATATATTCGCGGCTGCCGCGTATAGTGGTGAAGGTGGGGAGTCAGTATAGAGACTGCAGTGGTGACCTGCACTCACTCTCTCTCTCTCTCTCTCTCTCTCTCTCTCTCTCTCTCTCTCTGTGCCCTTAATTAGTTTCCATAATTTAACTTTGTTAATTAAGAGGCCACCGGTAACTGCTTAATGGACTAATGCGGGTGAGACATACTTCCCATACATTATAAAATAACTGCTTTGCTGCATGAGTTTTCTGGAATTTAGTACGACGTCCCATAATAGGCCATAGTTTTTCTGGTAGAATACAGTTACCGTGTTTCTGCACATTATCGCTGATGATAATTTGCTTAAACAAATCATAAAAAAATGCATATTATCGTTGGAAACTTGCATGAAAAAAAGATAAGACTAGATTCTTAAAAGTATGCATTGTCGGATATGTACGAAAATGCACTAACTAAGAGATTAAAGTCCCTGTGTCTTTTATAGCTTCTCGAATCACAATTATTTATTCAGCGAATAATCTTACTATATATTTGCATAAAGAGTGTAATTTTCTTTAATGAGCCGACGTTATTAAGGCACTAATAACAGAAGGAATAATTGTCGAAACAAAGTAGTAATTTCGCTGTCCGTTTAGTGGGGCCGCAGAATCAGCTTCCTCGCCTCAAAGAAGACGAAACCAAGTCGCACTGCCAGGAAAAGGGTGGCTCGGAGATTTCGCGAGCCGCTGGAAGCTAGTGAACCTCGTCGTCCCGCTGCGAGATTAAAATCCCTCCGCGCTTCGAAAAGTTCGAGTTACTTGGTTCAGCGCATATAAAAGGGTTCGGGAGCATATTTGATTCGATCAAAACATGCCTTGATTAACATGCTTTTTTAGCGTTTGAAATAATCCCGAACCCCTTGGTGGCTGTTTCTGATAAAAATTGTAATTAGCAAAATAAAACTCGGGATAAGTCATTTTATTTATAGAATCAATATTAAATAATGCGGTAAATAAATTTTTTTCATATGTACCTGAATCTTTCATAAATCATATATACATATAGCTGTGTAAGAATAGGATGTACCATTAATAGTATGATACTATTCAGCAATTATTATAAATTAAACATGTATATTTTATTTACTTTTTCGAATCAGATATTATAATCGATACCTTGGCTGCGATGAAGCGTTATAACTGAATCAATTTGAAGTGTTATTAAAATGTGCAATACAGTTTGTATAAAATTGTTCATTTAATTGAAATTGCTATAAAAAATGTGATATAATTGATGAAATAGATTAAACCTACGATTTTTTAAGCTTATAATTTTAATGAGGTATATTGTTATTTGGTTGTTCCGAAATATGCCGAAATTCAGTTAAGACAACAGCTGGGATTTTCTTCAATCAGTTAGCTTTCATTTGTTTATTGTCGAACATCAATAATTCAGATTTACTTGTAGAGTTTTAGAAATAATAATACTTTTCGATACTAGTGCTTTAAAGTGATTGATCTCTAAAATAAAATAGCTATAAAAACAAATAAGGATAAGTTTAAGAATGAACTTGAATTATATTATAAAGTAAAAAAATATTGACTTTATTTGTAACTTTTCAACGAAGATTTCATAACTGTGGATTTAATAATATAACCTACAGTATATAAACTTTTGAGTACGAGAGGCGCACATCATTTCAAGGGAGCAACCCTTCGCAATATTTGAATAAACTAGGGGACTTGAGAAAGTTTGAAATGTACTGTGTGCTTGACTCCAAGGTGTGGATCATAAATATATTTTTCCTCCTATTTTTCTCTGCAATAATCAAGGCAATATGTCGTACTTTAAAAAAAAATAACACAACTTTCTCGCTCGAGAAGATTTATATTTTTTAAACATCTCTTATACATGTAAATGTATCGTTAAAAAATTTATATATAAAAAATTGATACTTATACGAAAACAGTAAAATTTAATACAAGTCTAGCAATCGCGTTGTATAAATATAAGTTAAATGTAAAATTCGCTTAGGTTAGAAAACCCCAATTTTGATGTATATAATAGTACAGTCGTCGTTTGCCGCCGCGGGCCGCATACTTGCCTGTAGCACGTGGCACTTTGATTTTTGTAATATAAATACATCCTATTACAACATAAAATATAGTTTTGCATATTATAAATACTGTTTTATTCATATCATTTTTGGTCCAAGTAAAATTTTTATTATTTTATCAATGTTTCGACAAACGCCTTTTATTGTAGTAATGATAATTTAAAAATGAAAAGAATTAAAAAGGTCATTTAGCCATTCTCGCTACTTACATTTTTTTTTATTGGAACGGAAACAAATGAAGCCAAAAAGGAAAATTGCACGATAGGGCGGATCTTGTATAGTGGCAAAAAATATGGAACGAAATGAAATATGTATTTCAGTATGTGCAAGAAACGTAATTTATCTTAAAGTACATCCCAAATAAAGGTCGGAAACTCTAAAGCCTACTTTTTGTGTAATCGTTTTCAATCCGAAAGTTTTCTTTGCTCGCATGAAATATAGAGGCGCGTAAAAGCCGCTCTCTCCTCACTTCCACACCAGCCCGGCATAAGATAAAAAAAAAGAGGTGAGAGAAACAAGAGCGCAGTTTACGCGCGCGAATCGTGCGAAAGGCATATAGCTTGAGAAAGTAAAGACGAGCCCTGCTACAGCTCTCGAGACCCTTTGGTGGAAATTAAGTCAAAGAAACGCATTAGAATAACGAAAAGAGCGAGTAAGCGCGAGGCTAACAAAGTGTCGAGTTTTCCCTTAGCCCGAGGTTCGAGTTGCTTTTTAAAGGAAAAGCAAAGTTTTTTGCTTCGGTCGTCCTTTTTCTCTTTCTCTCTCTTTAAAGGAGGGAGGAGCAGGCAACGTCTTTCGGTGAGTAAGATCCCTTCGCTGCGCCTCGGTCCCCGCAGAAATTGCGAATTACTTATTCCCACTCGGCTGACTCAAACACGTCGTTATCTACATTTCGTGCGAGGGTGGGAAGGAAAAGGGACGAGAGGAGCATAAGTGCGGAGGGGAGAGCTGCGAATTAACCTCGCAGTGTCTTTCGAAGTTTCATAAATCCTGAAGGAGCCACAGGAGTTAGCTTCGAATGAAATGGTTAATATTTTTTTTAAGAAAAACAATTCAAGATCGAGATAAATACATTAGACTTAGAATGCCGATCTCACGAATAAGATTAACGACAAGTTAATATATTATATTATCCACGCGTTTTTGAATTGGCTGAGTTCTAGAAAAATTGAAAGATTTCGTCAACTCATTGTAGATATGTGTGAAATTAATAAATTTAATCTATGTAAATTAGGACTTATGGCATACAGGGTTTTTTGTTTTTAAATATACATTATTAGTATAAAAGATTAAGTGAATGCTAATACTTTATATTATTAATAAAGATTAGCAATTCGATTGTTCCAATAACGTTATTATAAAATGAGAGATTCTATAGATCTTTTCTAACCCTTAATCCTTTCTTAAAATGTTCTTAATCCCGATAACGTACATACAGTAAACAAACTGTGACGAAATTATAGCTTAGCATCTGTTTTCAATTGTATGCTCTTTCAGGTATCGGGTGTACTCGATTGTATCGCTCAATCAAAATGAAACATCTGCTCTTATAATGCACATAGTCAAAAAGAAAACCTGGAAGAAAAGGATACGAAACTATGTCAGTATGACGGTACATTGGCGTAATTACATTTATTGCCGTTTGGACAGCAAGATTTCCTTTGAAAAAGTGGCACTGGGTTACACCACCAGTGCACAGATCGAAATAGTAATCGCGTCATTACTCTGCGTAGATACGTCTTTCCGTCGTGCCTGTATATACACACATTGGCCGCCCTATAACTAATAGACTCAATTATGTCTTCGGGATACTTTCCCCTTACCTCCGCGGTTAGTCCGACATAATGCACAATACAAGAGAGAGAGAGAGAGAGAGAGAGAGAGAGAGAGAGAGAGAGAGAGAGAGAAGTGGAAAAGGAGACTCCTTTTTGTGCGAAGCAACGAACCACGTGCCTGCCCACGCAGAGGCGATAATTTTGCTAAATCGTTCAATTTGTCGAAGACGTGCTGCGGATTTGTTTTGGAAAACGGAAACACAGGGACGCGCCCCATCCTTCTCTCTCTCTCTTTCTCTCTCTCTCTCTCTCTTTTATTCTTCTTCGGAGCCCTTTCTTCTTCTCTTCTGCAACTGAGATCCCAGTGGAAGGGGAGAGTCAACAGAACTGCCCTTATTGCCAAGGAGGCTCGCTGTTTTTTATTGCTCATTTGCATTTTTTTGCCTCTTGTTTCTGTCGAGAGTGAATTTGACAGTTTTAGCGCGATTAATTTTATTGGCAGGGTAACTTTTTATTTTAACCGGGATAATAAAATGCAGGCGCTCGAGATCTTTGTAATGAGAATAGTTGAATGTTTATGGAAGTTATTTGATTGAGACATTTACATTTATTTTTGCTTCTCGTTTTACTAGCGTTACTGAAGTACAAATTTTGTTCCATTGAATCAGCTTTTTCAGTACTTAATTTATAACTTTTCATCTCTAATTTAGTATAATTTTGAAATTTAATATTCGAATAATTTAAGTATTAATGCGACTTGATTTTTGACTATAATGGAAAAATATCATTACAACTCGGACAGGATTATTTTTTAGAGAAACTAGTTTATGGTCAGCTATGAACCAAACTTATTTAATTGAATTTGGCCAAAAAAGATTATAATATTATAACTACGATCGATTACTAATTTATATAAACCAAAAATAGATAGAGCAAGAAATAACAAAAAACTGCTTATATTCACGTGACGTGGCGTCTAACGTTGAGATAGTTACAAGTGTTACAAAATCTATTACCTATCAAAATCATGTCGTTTCCTTATACGTAATCAATCTGATATTTCGAGTTTTACAAAACTCCTGTTACGATCGAAAAGGTTGCGATAAATCAATGTGAAAAACTTTATAACATTATCCAGTCATCAACTAAAAGCACCAAAAGGAATTGGGTTTCGGGGAAAAATACGTAAACAGCGTAATTACTGATGAGCCATCGGGTTTAATTATTTCCCAGGATAACGTATCGGTTTGATCCCGCTCAACCTCAAACGCATCTCCGATTTCTCATTTCTGCGAAAAAGGATGTAGTGTGTATGTAGGAAGAAAGAAAAGGCTACTCTCGCACGTCGACAGTAGGGTGTGACGAATTAAGAGTGATGCGCCGTCCTCCTTTCTTGCGGCAAACGAGGAAAACAGGAAAAACTGATATCCCAAGAGAAGCAAGCCAGTCGTTATGCACGCGTGAGCCGGAGACACTATGCGAAGGGGTTATACTCCTCCTCTAACCTCATTTTTCTAACGCGTGTGGCTCACAGAACCTTTGTCTTCACTCTTCTGATGAAGATGCGCGTTTGATGTATCTGCTCGTTGTGGTTCTCCCCATCGTTAAGAGATAGAAATTTCCTTGACGACCAACTTCATTTTTTGTTTTTCCGCGGGAAAAACGTGTAAAAGTTTTTTGTTCGAAAGAAAAGGGGGGAAAAAGCGATGCTTTCTATAAATACAGCTTACGCCACGCAGAGAGATCGACAGTCACTATAAACATTTAAGCGCAATAACTGAATAATCGAAATGGCAGTACAAAAGAAATGAAAGCTAGCGATTGTCGAGTGTGCGGTTTAGGTATGATGTAGACCGTCATCGGGCCTTTCTCCGCAAGTCATCGCGCGCAAACTTGCACATATATGCACTCGTGCATGCGTCGGGACTTTCTGAAATTTCAAGCGCTGCAGACACACACACACACACACACACACACACACACAACATTCCTCCAAGTCTCATATTCTACGACGCGAGCCGACTCTTGCGCTTTTTAGCATTCGTCCTTTGTCGGGCGTCCCTCGTAAATTTTGCTGGCTGCCCGTGAGCCAGTACTTAAAGTGCACTTAGAACTCACTCACTCATTCCCCTTCATTCGATGTGCACCTCGGATATCCTAACCGCTCGGAACCTATAGCTACACACACACACACACACACACACACACACACACACACATACGTACGTGGTCTCTGGTATGACCTCCGTCGTTTATGTCCGAGCGCACGCGCGTATAGGTATACGAAAACGCGAGGATGAATTATTATATTGTACGGGTCGGTATAGAGAGCGGCGGTGCACACATTTGCAAGGCGACGTTATATAGTACGTCTTCCCTCTCTCTCTCTCTCTCTCTCTTGGCTGTATATAGCAGCAATATATGCTCTTCGTCTCTTTCTCGTTTTCTCGTGGTACGGAGTGCGCGAGATTTCCCCGAGTTCTCGCGAGTCAATGAACATTGCCTTTACGATCAATCTATCGGGAATCCGGAGGATTATGGCTCGGTGAAGAGGGTGGCGAAGACGAAGAAGAAGAAGAAGCAGAAGAAGAAGAAGAAGCAGCAGCAGAATGAGAGGACGAAGCAAAATAGAGAAAAAGCCGTAGAAGGTGGCGAGTAGCCGACGGGAGAGAGAGAGAGAGAGAGAGAGAGCGAACGGCCGGCAAAAGATGAAAGATATCTCGCCGAGATTGGCCCGAGCCATTCTGTGTCTGTCTGTGTGTGCAGTGGGTATGTGTGTGTATGTGTATGTGCCGAGCAGAAAACCGAGGCTCTAGACTTGCCCGGATATAGGATTATATTGCTCCTGGCTTTTATGGCCTTCGACTATAAACTCGCGAGTGCGCGCGGGGGATTTTTCCCGCGGCGCTGATTTTCAAAGGTGACTTCGCTCTCTCTCTCTCTCTCTCTCTCTCTCTCTCTCTCTCCGAAGGTATAAGCTATAGAGCTCGAGGAAGCAGACGCGTCTTACAATCGCTACTACTGCTGCTGCTGCTACTGCTACTTCGGTGAGATGGTCATGCTCCTCGTTGCCACATTAACACTACCTATAAGAGAGAGAGAGAGAGAGAGAGAGAGAGTGCATTATTATTCGCCGAGGAAATTTAATGCTCGACCGGATCATATTGTGTGTAACACGTGGAGCGCAGCGGTAATTGTCGAGTCATTATACGCCGATGGAGGCCCTGATTTTAGTGGACTCTGGATTAATATCGTGACCGCGGCACACTGCACCGTCGCGCCGGAGAAAAAGGGTATAATCGTCGTTATTATTATAGCTGGGCGAGCAGTTTGTACACGGTGATGCAGATGTGCCAGCCGTAAATCGCGGGATCGACCGCGTTGCTGGCCGTTGCTACTGTTTTCGCTGATGCGCTTTTATGGGGGGAGGGGGTATAATAAATGGGGGTTTATGTGCCGAGTTTCGATGCTACCGTACGATGCTCCGATGATTAAAGAATTCCTTTTGTTCGGATGGATTGCTGGTGGAAATCCGCGAGTTTTGGTCATCTTTGCGATGCTTAGCGGAGAATATGTAAGGTTGTTCATCACGAATGAGGGAGCATTGGTTGGATCGCATAATAGTAGGAAATATTTTTAATGCTATATATTATTATATAGATATTGATCGAAAATCTGACTTTCAGACTAGTTTTCGTTTCGATGTATGAATTCATCTGAAAATCAATATATATTTTCAAAACTGTATCAAAGTAAGTTTATAGAAAACGAATGAACAGACGTTTAACTGGAAATGTATTTACTTTTATTCCCATCAAAATTGTTTTAATATTAAAATTCATATATTCAGAGTCCCGTTTAAACTAACGCATGCGATAAAGGCATTTATTTCGACATGCATGCAAGTGCATTTATAGTGTTATTTTATTTCTATTTTCAAATTAAAATTCCGAATATTCCAGACGTAAATATGAAAGTCTATCGTGCGGAATACGGAAAACGTGGTATCTGATTTGAAAAAAAATATACATATATTTTGGAATTTATGATAACTATATTGAATTAATATAATCTCCATATCGACATACGGTAATATGTAATCTCCATATCGACATACGGAGAATAAATTATATTAAAAGCAGTTAATGAAATATGTGAATTTTTCTAAAATAAATCTTATTATCTTGATTATTAACAACAGTTTCTTTATAATTTTATCAATTTAGAAAAACATCCTATTCACTATTTCGAAAGCCTATCGACGAATTTATTAAGTTCAAGATAATAAGACCACAAAGATAATTTAGTATAGTAAATAAAATATACATATTGGTGATTGTAGCGCTCGGAAATAGTGGAATCTCTTTCGCCTATAAATTATGAACTGCACAAACACATACCGCATCCGTTACAATGAAGAATGTATATACTTAAATAATGTATACATATACATATATATTAAATTCTTTAAATTTCAATCGAGTGCAATCTACTTACATGATTATAAGCATTATATCGAGAGGCCGCGAATCGAGCTGCGCGACTATTAAAGAATAACGCTAATTGCACTTCCCCAGCCTGGAAAGTTCCAATAAAGCTTGGAGCAAAAGAGCGAAGCCGAGGCAGAAGCTACGCGCCGCGAGCGCGAGCATAAGAAATTCATGGACTTTAACGTTATATATACTGTGCACGCATGTGTACACACGCGCCGGGCAATTTCAGCGAATTAGCCGGAACAAAACCAGAATTCAAATTATAAGTTGGCGCAATTGAAGGTTACGGCAGCCGCCGCCACTTCATTCGCGTCACTTAATGGCTGCGAGCTGCGCGCAAGACTAAATATATATCGAGCGCCTCAGGGCTTTAGGATAGAGAGCAAGTGCAATTTTTTCTTTGTTTTTTCTTTCCAGACTCTCGTAACCTTTCACGGCTTATAATGGAAAAGTATTTTAAAGTCATTATGTCGATCGCACGGTGAAATAAAAACTGAGTGGATCTATTTTAATAAATACCTAGAAATATGTGTGGGAACAAATTCATTTTTCATCGATTCTAGCGATATTTTAAACTGTATTTTTGGACGATGTAACTATTTATGTGAATGTTTTATATAAAAATTAAATATACACTGTTTCAGATATTTTAGATGCCATGATCAGAATCGTTAAGTGTTAAATGACTCCGTTCTCATGTATTTCTTATAGAACGCAGCTTAATTATTTGATTATACTAGCGCATTTCAATCTTTTTCTTGTCTAAAGTCGGAGGCTCCGTTACCCCCTAAAAGAATACTAAAACTACTACTAAAAATAGCAATTCATTACGGTGTAATATCGTATCGTCAATATCCCACTGATCGCATGAACCACTCGTGCAAAAAAAAAAGTAAAACAAAACTGTCTCTCAATTGCCGCGCGCATACACGTGTTTCCTATAAAATTGCGAGCACGCGCGCAGTTTTTCGCTACAGTCTGTGCACATTTTTTTCTTTCACTCGTAAACGCTGCTGCTCGAGAACTTACGTACGCATTATACGGAGCTTTCCTTTTTTTTTTCTTTTTTTATTAAGTCGTTGAGAGCGCGCGTCGCAATTAATAACGGGAAGTTAAAGCAAATTAGGCTGCCGCGAATCGTGAGCGCTATCTTTTTACGCTGCCGCGTCGCGCTGAGCACAATATTGCGCCAAGTTTAGCTTCAAAGAATGTTATTAAAGTTTTCTTTTCCTTTCTGCGGTGTTAGCGGCAAAAGGAACGAGGAAGCTACAAATTCGCGTGTTAAGAGATCTGGATGCGAGTATATTAGGATAGGCCGTTATGGACGTTTTTTTGTTGCAACAGCAAAGATTCTGTTTTGCGTGTATATATAATTTTAGAGCGGGGCATGTTATGAAGTTTCAAGTACTAATATAATATCGGCTCGCGATATAACCGCGATCTCGTGTTTATTGCCTGGAAGACGATTTCGATTATTCGTACTTATTAAATTATCATAGTTATCAGCTTTGCGAGGTCGTATATATAGACGGGTAAGCTGGTACACTGCCCGGATTATCGATTCACATTTAGCTGTCAATTAAGCTCTTCATTATCAAGATATAGAATCGGCACTGTCGAGACACCGCGAATAATTATTATCAACTGTAGGAATCAAAGTAATATCCACATTTCATTGGAATATAACGAACTAGAGTTTACTATAGTAACGAGTCAACAAACTGGACAACAATGGGGCAGTATAACAGACTTGATAAAAGCAATTATACATCAGCCGTGCGATTGTATAACCAATCGCCAATGGGGTATATGTCACCGTATCTCGTTTATATATATATATATATATATATATAAATATCACATATCAAGGTGCTTATATAACCATGCTGATGGAGACGGTGCACATCGCACGTATATAACTAGGGAACTCTGGATTTCTGGTGCAGGCGCGTCGACATTCGAGAAGGCCACCTGCACGTAATGATGATTAACGAGAGAATCGTTGGATATTATTAGCGAACCACGATGACATGCTGTCCCTAGTCTCGTTCGCGCTGCATTTTTTTCTCCCTCCTCGTTCTCCCTTATTCGCTACTTTTCCACCCCAATCTGGTTGCAGCGTTTTTCTCCTTTTTCTCGAATCGCTGATAGCCGTCCCTTCTTCTTATTCCTCTACTCTATGTCGCTCTCCCATGAGATAATAGAATATTACAAGCCCGCCTTTCGGGGGATGATGCATGGACGGTGTCAGGCATGCGAGCGGTCACGCATTCGATATGTGTGTGTCTGTGCGTAGACAAAGAAGGTAGAGAGAGAGAGAGAGAGAGAGACAGAGAGAGAGAGACGTGTTACAGGCCAGGCCACGCGCTTAGTTAATGCGATTAGTGTCAGCAACTCTACGACGTCAATCGGCCACGCGACGCATCTTGATCTCCGGCAAGATATATATATATATTCCCGGCCTCTTTATGAGTATCTAAATCTAGTTATTAGAGAGTCAAGCAAGGGATGAAAGTGACGCATCGATAGCCGATCGTTTGTATTTTATACGATGCATCCACTCTGTACTCGAGAGTTGCTTTTCCAGTAGCGGCTTTTACTTTTTTTCCCTCTCACTCTCTCTATGTAAGTGGTAAACAATGAGTGAAGCGGTAATCGTGAAGTACGTATCATTTTTCATTCTCATTGGGGACGAGTACAGACGGTGTCGCAAGAGAAACGAAAGAGGGACACTTTATTGAGTGAGCCTATATATTACATCCTGATCATTTTTGCGATCCGATGCGCATCTAGTCGTCACAGGTAAAACAGCGCGCTGTCTTTATTGTTGATTTGTTTCCGTGATTTGTTGAAGTGACAGGAAACTTACCTAAAAAGACGCGAGTTTATTAATAGTGAGTGTCTTGAAAGGACGCTCGAGTGTGAAGATTTTCTGGAGGATAGATACAAAAGGAAAGGGATATTGATTTTTCATTGTATCGTTTCAGGTACCAATTCCAATAGAATCTCGTGCTCTCTTAATTTAAAATAGTGAAATTTCACTGCTAAATCAGTGCAAACTCGGTCACTGACCGAAAATTAGTGTACATTTCCCAGTAAACATTATACAACTTCACTGAATAAATCAGTGTATATACATTAATTTTCGTACAGTGACCTAGTTTTCACTATTTGATATTAAGAGAGTGAAGCACAAAATTTTATAATAATTTTAAATTTTAAAATTAAAATTCCTGGTGGACCCGAGAATAAAAAATAATGATGTTGATCTTGAAATAAGCAGGATCATACAAGTCAAAGTTATCTAAACTTTAACATCTATGGCAACAAAATTAGTTTCATTTTTAGGCATGACCGCTACACGGTACTCTCTAAATTTTAAGCAGTGAAAATGTCACTGTATTTGTCAGTGATCGTCATTTTCACTGTATAGAACCAGTCAAAATTCCACTGATTATTCAGTTTATGAAATGGTCACTGAAAAAGGGAGTGAATATTGACGGACTAATATCCGTGAAACATTTTACTCCTTCGTAGTTTCACTGCTGAAGCAAACTCACAGAAAATTTGCAGTTACTAAGTAAGTAATATGCATACTATTCGTACACCGTATTAATAATTGATAGGTTAACCATTAATTTAATATATAAACGTTATAATTGTAGGAATAAAAGCACATAACCTAACATCGGGTTATTTAAGGTTATAAATAATATTTACAAATAATAGCTTTTATTTGTTTTAATAATATCGATTTTGTAGGAACATTATTTCGATTCAAATACGAGACGGGGATTCATAGAGCATATAGACTTCTTACATTAAGAACCAGATTAGCTCCAGAGCATAAAAGAAAAAGCAATGTTTCCAATCTAGCGAATTTCAGTAAGCCAACTTCTGAGGGCAGTATAATAGTACTCTCAACAGAAGAAGTACAGGAAAAGTAAAGGTTCCATCAAAAGTGTTTTAAAGGACACTTTTATGAACCGTAAATGAAAAGGCAAGGGTAAAAAGGGTGATTATGTAGATATACGACTAAATGCACATATACAACTAAATGTTACTTCGTTACATGTAAATTTATCGAATATTAATATTAACCAAACGTAATTAATGTTATAAAATAAACTTTCGTTTTGAAATAATTTTGCTTCATTTTTTATTTTTCAGGTGTGATTTTTCATTTTCAACCAGTTAATTCCTGCCGGAAATTGTCGATTGAGATCGATTAAACGAGCAAATTCAGTATTCAAATCGATTAATTTTAATCAGGTTGAATACTGAATGTGTCCATTTAATCGATTTCATTCGACCATATCCAGCATGAAAAATAGATAACCACTGTTTTATTAATGGATTTTTACTGCAAAATACAGTGAAATTGCACTAATTTATACAGTGAAAACAATTTCACTAATTGCGGCAGTGACTATTCACTCATTCGCAGTGATCTTCTTATAGCTGGTCGTAATAGTGTATATGCACTGCGAATCAGTGGATATTCACTGCTTGAAATTTAGAGAGTAGTGCCTTATATTTTCGTCATCGCAAAAAGTGTCGAATTTCAATAGTCACATATTTTAGTACAAAACAAATTTATGTTATGATAAAAATGGGTTTTGAGCAATTTTTTTTTTTTATATATGGATTTATGTGCAATATTATCAACTTAAAGGATTTTTTCCACCAAATTTTGACGGTTGGAGCTAAAACTTTGGGGATTTCCTTATTATGTTATAGAATATTAACGTTCCTATTTTGGGCCATATCCATCGGAAAGTTTCGAACTGACACACCTTTTAAAAATGTCGAAGAATCGATTTTTAGCTATAAGTAAAAAGACAAAGTTTAAGAACTAAAAAAAATACATCGATTTTCTGTTGAATACTTTTCTTTAAAATCAATTCCTTCCAAGATAACAGTGGAGAAAAGGTCAAAAGTGCTTAAATTGGCTAAAAAAAGACCTCTTTTTGTGCATGAACATAAAAATGTTACTTTCTCACAAAAAGTCTCTATTGAACATTTTTTGCAAGTAGCGATTCATTTCAAAATAACAGTGGGACTAGTTGTAGCGACACCAACAAAATGCGAGCGTGACGCGCGAGTAGTGATGGTCGTGCCTTACATGCAAAATGCTTCGTTTCTTTGTGTACCTTGCATCGCGATCATCACTGGAATGCGTGAACGCTGTTTTTTTTTTACAATTGAGAATATTGGAAAGATAGAATGTGTGTGCTATTCAAAGTAATTCAATAATATTGGTCTTATTTACTTTTTAAAGTAATGCAAAAAACCATAAAAAAACATATGTATAAAATATCATATAATAGAAACCAAGATCGAAGTATCTTGCTTATAAGTTAATCTAAATTAATCATTTTTGTTACATTAAAAAAAAAAACTTACATCCGATTTCAGTTAACATCACATGTAACAAAGGCGATTAATGCTCACATAACGATCTGTTTGATCTGTTGACAGTTCTTTGTCTTTCCTATACGACAGGATCAGCGCAACAAGCTTCTGCATGCAGCAACACACAAAAAACCATTCTCATATTAATTTCATCTGAATCGAACAGTTCTCAAGAACGTCATTTATAAAATAAGCAACGCTCCCCCCTCTCTCTCTCTCTCTGTCTCAGGTTCAGGAGATCACATTCATAAATCAAAATACACTCTTTTTTTTTCACCGTGCGCAAGCCAGTCGGAGCAGAGAGCTATCAAACTGAAGAGAGGGAAACTAAATAGAAATATCGGTTCCGATTGGCACTTGAATGGGCTCGAAAAGCACTTTCAGGCTAAGTTGTTGCGTCGACGCCCGTAAGGCGCGCACACACACATACATACACGCAACGGGCTTCCGCACATTCAACAGCAGCGGGGCGACAGACGGCAAGGGAGGGAAGAGAGAGAGAGAGAGAGAGAGAGAGAGAGCAGCCAAGGCCTACCAGCCGCACTTTTATTTTCTCTCTTTTTCGCGGTGCAGCGCGCACTGCAGCAGCAGCAACAGCAGCGGAGAGCCGAGACCAGCTCTGCAGAGCACCGAGAGAGAGACCCGTCCGATCGTCGAGTCGCGAGAGGAGAAAAAGAGCGCGGAGGAACGAAAGAAGAAGAGTACTTGCTCATTGCCTCCTCCTCCGCTCCTTTTTTCTCCGGCTGTGTCTCTCCTCTCTATCATTGCCACGGCGTCGGACGACGAGCCTTTACGAGGGATGCTTCGAACATCTCCCGTAGATCTGTACGTTACGCGCGAGACGATTATTTACTTCAAGGCTTTTTCACGAATTATGGCGAGTTTGGGAGGAAAAATCCGATTTGCAGAAGGAATTATGATGGATAAAATGAAAATGTTTCGGTTCTCCATAAATTACGGTTATTTTAGCTTTCATCTTTTTTGATTATCCTCAAATAGGATTGCGGTGATTTCACCTGAGTTCTGCGAAAAGTAAATGCTGTATGAAATGATGCATGTTTCTATTATCAAATATAATCAATCTATTCGTACTTCCGCATAGATAAATGGTTATAAATTTATAAAATTTAACAAATCGCAGAATCAAATTTAGCACGGAACATGCACCTCCCTCATCTTATATTTAGTTCTAATAATTCAAATTTCTCCATCACCTTCGAATTTCAGTGCTCTTCAATAAAAAAAAAAAAAAAAAAAAAAAAAA
>UELV01175081.1:0-17854 GCA_900490015.1 Megastigmus stigmatizans | reverse complement strand
TTCCTTTTAGTTGTAAAAGAGCCCTCTAAGAAGTAGTCTAAAAAATTGCTTATTAAATTTTGAGCTTTTGGGATATTGCGAAATATGGCCATTTTGAAGAGGTTAAAAATATTTTATAATCATTCAAAAAATTTTCCCGTAATATTTGAACATCGATTGCACTTTTTTGCAGTATTTTGAAAATTGTAAATTCGGGGTCTTGGTCGTTAATGGGTTAAAGGGATGTGATAGACTCCGAAAATGTTCTACCTTACCGTTGCAGTCGGTATTTTTCTATTTAACAAAATATAAAATGATTTAATTTCAATGATTTCCCAGAACAAAGTACAGATACACAAAAATCAACTTGGCCAGTAGAAATTTCGTCACTAAATTATTTTCCCCGCTTATAGGCACATATTTTTTACTCATTATTTTCAATCGGCTTACAAAATCACTTCAAGATTCTAAATATTATACCAGTATACAAAGATAGTTTCGCCAGGATTTAATCTGACTTTGATTGGTGAAATTTGATAAAGCAATTTAAAATGTAACTTGGGGAGGGCCTTAGGTGGTAATTTAAAAGTTCATTCTCGCTTCGACATCGCACGCCAACAGAATCAACACGTGCGTTATTATTATATTATTCCGTAACTACCTTTTTCCTTTCCGTATACCCTTTATGTTTCTTCTGCTATCCCAGCGTTATATCGTCGACCGATTTCTCTTTCCCTTACATATCTCGAAGCTACGTTGTTCAGCTCGTTTAAGCTTGCGCTGCTAACTTTTTACTGCGCGCCGGAAGTAATATCCTCTGCGCTTCACTTCTCTTTCCTAACCTTCCTTAGCTCTTTCGCGCTTTTCCTATCTTTGCTCCCTTTTTCTCCCTCATACTCTCTGTCTCTTTCTATACATATATATATATATATATAGCTTTTTATCAGTATTGGATTCATAAGTTTCCTACGGCAAATACGTTATCATATCTTTTTTTATAATGTTTTATGGATTTACACGTGTATTGCTGTGCAACCTCACTTTAATACTATAATTTTATTTTTACGCTGTCAATTATTTCTATACGTATATAAAATATATGAATCTCAAGATATAGGGAATTTTTGAAAGCATACAAAATTTTTTAATTAATTAATTTTAATTTATAATTACATTACTATATAAGATATTCGAATCGAACTTATCAAAATACTTTCGAAGGATTTATAAATCAGTTTATAAATCAATTATAATGATTTAATGTGAAGAACATGTAATTCTAAAAGAGAATAAATGAGCCAACAAATTAGCAAGTGGATTTATATGTACCGTGTACATTTCCTCCTTGTCTCTGACATTATACCATTTGCTTTCTCCCTCTCTCTCTTTCTCCCCCAGCATTTGTCATCAATCTCGCTCATAATACAAGCTCCGTATAAAGTTTCTTTCCTGCCACGTGCACAAGCCTTAACACGTCCTCGCACATCTACACACACACACACACACAGAGGCAAATCTCGTGTAAAAGTACAGGTACGTCGCACCCGGAAGATATATAATACGAATAAAAAATATGCGAGGCGAATTTAATCCGATATGTCAATGGAGTAAATTTTTATTCTCCCCGCAGCAGCATTAGCTGTATGTGTGTTTATACCGGGTAAACTGTGTACTGCACGTCGAACCGTTATATTTTCGCGAAAGTACGGTTCGCGTACGCCATGCGGCGACTTTTTATGATACGAAACTTTGAGTTCTCTCTCTCTCTCTCTCTCTCTCTCTCTCTCTCTCTCTCTCTCTCTCTCTCTCTCTTGCGTCGGGTTATGTGTGTCTGACCGCAAGAATTGCACGAGAGATCGGAATTACGAGCAAAAAGAGATCTATAAAAATGGAATATTTTCGAGGCTTTTAAATTTATATGCTCGTGATAAGTAGATACGTGCCGGAGGGGGTTAAGCCGAATCTGCCTGTGGAATACGAGATAGTCGATGCATTAAATGGACGAATCCAAATTTGTAATCGCTAATAAACGTAAAAGTTTTACAGAGACGCGTAAAATGACGATGGTAAAACAGAAAATTCCGCGACGAGTCTCCCAAAGTAGTAAAATACAATTTGCGAGTAAAACAGCAAACTGTGCTTTTAATTTAAACATTTTCGCATGCTATACTGATACGTTTTCCTGTTGCATAACATTATTACTGTTTTCGTTCGTTTAGACGGTTCATTGTTTGTATTTAGAACAGAAATTTAAACAAGCTTGCAACGATACGTGTGCCTAAAAATATACTCTCTTAAACATTATTTATCTTGAAGTTCTAACGATATATTTTACATTTAAAAAGCACCGAAATTTTGTTTAATGTATATGCTTCTCGAGCAACAGCACACTTACCACTGTTTCAAATTTCGCCATATGCGTACGAACCTAAATATACATTTCTTTCATTTGAAAGTGACATAAGTCATGCGTGACTATCTACGGTACCACCGCCTTTGTGCGACTACATTTATTTTTCGATCGAGCATCAAGTTTCCCATGTAAATTTCATCATTCGCAACCGTGAGAGAAATAGAGAGAGGGAGAAAAAAATAGAAGAGCGCCAGAAGCGTCCGAGTGTAAAAAACTATAACTTCTATTTTCCTGCACAAAAACTTCTTTACGCAACTCGAACGAGCGAAATTTGAAAAAAAAATAAAGTTAGATATGTTAGTTAACATACTTTGGAGGCCATTTCCTATGCAGGAAACGTTCGTAGAAATGCAATTGCGCTTGCAGCTCTCTACAACTCCGTAATCCGGAAAGCGAGATCCTTCGCACGAAGAGTGAAAGCGCACGGGCGGGGAGAGCGGGAGAGAGGAAGAGGGAAGGACGAGCGAAGGCGAAAGAGAGGGAGAATCTGAACTGTTGGATCATCGAGAGAGTCTATTTGCGTTTATTTTGTCCGTGAATTTATCTGTATTCTACTATTAAAAACGATATATAGATTTCAATATAAACCGATATAGAAAATACATGTTGTGTATGGGAAAGAGGCTTTGTGCATATACCAGCAAATATTCTAATAAAAGCAAATAGTTTTGTACACGCATTAGGTAGGGGAAATTGATTACAGTTTTTTACCAAAATAGTACAAAATTGTAAAATAGATATATGTACAATATCAAAGTTTCATTTTAAAGTGAAAAAGCTCATCTTGCAAATATTGTTTACGTGTGCACCGTATTAATGTTAAGCCGTGTATTAATAAAACAAAGCATTAATAAAAATACAAAAATACAGCTTCGAATATTACCGTATTCTATATTAAAAATAGATTTCAATGATTTTTATCTTAAAGTATTCGAATAAAACTTTGAAATACGTTTAACTGAAGCTTAAAGGTCAATATTACTTTTTTATTCCTATTTCAATTAGACTTTTATTTTTTCATATTTAGCAGTTTCCAATTATTATTTTTTTTTTACTTTTGTGACACAGTAATATTGTAGGTTTTTATTTCCACTGAAATAAAAACTTCGCACACCATCATATGCGTGCACGAAGTAATTTTCTTTTTATAGTTTGCGATTAAAGCATTACAATATTTTTATGTAGCAGCTATTGTTTATTACACTCAAAACGAATAATTGATAGAAAATAATATTATTGAAATATATTAAATTGTCTTACTACAGTATATACAAAATCGCATTGCTCTATTTCACTCTTACGTATTGTATTCAGGTATCTATAATAATGCAAGCTTATAAAAAAATAGCTTCAATGCATCAATACTAACTGATTTTAATATTCATATTTATATTTATATTGCAAATGAAACATACCCATTCAACTGGGGATTTCACTTATATGACTACAATCTCTCAGACTCAAAAAATGGCTTCAAACACAATGTTTCAACGTCATAAGTCAATAAACGTAATTTTTAAGTTTTTATCCCAAATCTTCAATTTAATACATCACAGCTGATTTCTCAGACAAATTCGCTCAACTGGCTCACTCAATTTTCAAAACAGCATTTTTACCGTATCAACTTTTCCTAAAGGAAACAGGCAGCTCTAGTCTGGCTTCGTAAAATTTATTTATCCTCATGCGCAGCTACATTTTGCAAAGCTCCTTGCATACCGCCTTACCTTCTCCCTCGCCCCCTTCCCGCACTTCCCCCTCACATTCTGCGCAAGCTCCAACAAAATCGTAAATCACGTATGCTACCTTATAAAATTCAAATCAAAGAAAATAAATGCAACTAACAGTAAAACATTGGGTACTCGTTTTTCCTTGATTCGCCTCTTTATTCAAAGGAAATCGAAGCCAAGAATGACCTTCACCTAACCTGCGATTACGGCATTTTTTCCAAAAAATTGAATAGATTTTACAAAATAACGTGAATCTACGAGACATAATTATATTATGGCTACTGTTCTACGTAAATGCAGTACAAGTGCTTATAATTTAGATACTCTTTAATAAATACATGCACAAAACCGGCCACGTGAAACAGTGCTAAAATATTTTTTTCCAGAAATTTAAGCGACATTTTACAAAATAGTGCAATTATAAAGTGTGGTGATCATAATTTATTGAAATGTGGAGTGTGTTCTTCTCCTCTTTTTGTAAGATATACCTATATGAATATTTCTATTAACAAAAACAATGTGCGATTACATGACAGTCACTACAGCTCCGACATCCCCTTAAATCGGTCATATCACCATTCGAGCTATAATACGTAGTCCTTCCTTTTTAAATTTATATCGGCAGTAAAACGCTCGGAGATCGCACATCGCAGATTAGATGAATGTGCGTAGGTATGCAACGAGATGACGACTCGCGTAAACGCACGCTTCTGTCCCAGATTCTCGCAAATGCGCTCGTGCACACACATACATACACACGCTGAAACTTTATTGTCCATCTCGCTTTTTACTTGCGGCTATTCTGAAAAGTTGATGCACATAGGTGCAACGTCCATTTTCGCTCGTACGCCCTGATAAATTTGGATTCTACTGAATTCATGTTTTTTTTAGTTTATATTTTTCTAGTGGTCGTTTATAAATCGTATTTAACTCTTGCATTGAAGTTTTGATTTTTTGTTTGGATATTTTTGAACTTATACTTTATTACGAAACTTTGTTTATGCATATAATATTATTTTTTTCTATAAATTATGAATCGTATTAATTACCGTATGATTTGAAATAGAATTTATTACTTATAAATCACAATGAAGATAATTACAATTAATAAAAAATTATGAAGTACATAATATTTGCAATAGGCATAGATAAAGAGCTATATTTTATCTTGAAGTAGTATTTAGAAGTACAGGTTACATCTATTTGTACATAATTTATTAATTAGTTAAGGAGAATATGAAGCATACTATAATTTCAATAAGTCACTATAGATAACATTTTTATCTGATAGAGTGTTAAAAACGAAAGCAAAAAGCTTGGCAGCGGTGGGATTCGAACCCACGCCTCCGAAGAGACTGGTGCCTTAAACCAGCGCCTTAGACCGCTCGGCCACGCTACCACATGATTATAAATATAACCAGTCAGCTGAAAAAGTCACTAGATTAGTCAGTGTGGGTCCAAACCAGTCACCTAAATTCCAGTCAATGCATCTCGTCTGATTAAGAACCTATTAAAGCTTCCACAACTAGAAGCTAGATCCACTTATTCTACTTGCTCATAAATAATTATTTGAACAGCAGTCGCGATTACGTAACACCAAATATTGCATAACGCCAAATTTGCTTCTTGAGAATGAGATAATTTTCATCAGACTTATCAATTTTAGATAACACGGAGATATATTTTTATAAGCACTTAGTTTTTGATGTGCACTAATCTTATTCAAAAATGAAAAATGGGCATGACATTAAAAACATTTTTAAATAAATTTATATTTTTATTTGCATACTCCGGGCTTGACCTAATTAAATATTTTATTTCGTGAAAAATCTCGTGTAACACAAATAAATAAATAAATAAATATTTTTTAAAAAATTTTTGAAATCAACAATTATTCTTTATAAAAATACATTTTAAATTCCAAACCTTTCACAATTCACTAACACACGTTAAATATTTAATCTACTCAGAATTATCTTCATTTTTTAATGAAGTTCTTCCTCTACTATTATATTAAATCTTGAAAAACTGAATTTAGATATCAATATTGCATGATGAATTTTTTGACAAACCTACTAGTTTATTATATTACTTTTTAATTATTATCGACGGGAAATTCAAATTCAATTGTCCAACATTTGAGCAAGATTTTAAATAGATTTTATAATAAGATTATTTGCGATTACTTGGATAATAGGTAATCGCTCGGTAACAGAATCTAAAAAGATGTATATTGACCTAAAGTCAAATCGCCAAATGCCAATATTGGCTTCGTACAAGTGTTTTATGGTTTGTTTGTTTTGCAACCGTCGGCAAAGTAAACAAAAATTAGGGATTTCCCACATGTTGTTCGCAAAATACGTACGGGCTGCTATATTGGGCGCGCATTTCGCTATAAATATGGATAGAGCCACAGAAAGAGAGAGAGAGAGAGAGAGAACATTATTCGTTTTTATTCCCCCAGATCGATATGACCATTATTTGTGTCCGCGCCTTAGTTAAGGGAAAGAGGTCGACCGGAAGTCGGCAGATTTATTGGTAGATGCCAGACACGTGTTAGACTCACACTTAATCCTCGGGCTTATATTTATTTTTATTTTTCTGTCGCGCCTACGTTTTTACAATAGATGTGTGCAAGCGCCCGAGGAAGAATTCTTTGCTTTAAATCGATTTCACGAGTTTTTAACGCTTCAACGGCTTGTTTCGATACACCGGATGATGCGAACGAAGAATCAAAGAATTTGCAGAAGATAGAACAAGTTTCAATTTTTGTATTCGCGAAATTTAGATTTTCCCTTCGGAACATAAGTAGTTTCATTTGATTGAAAAGCACAATGTTTATACTATTATTAACTTGTGGTCAACTACTTTCCATAAGATTTAATTAAACTCGTTCCAAATAAATCGCTTACTTTCGCAAATACTTCATACCCGAGTATCTTTTACATACATGTGAAAATAAAATTAGCGAGCCTCTGAAACCGTCAGCATATATCGAATAAGCTACAGATACATCGAAAAGGTTCTCATCTTTATTTATCATGCCTCTCATAATTCACCGATATATTTAATAACTCTCGTAGGTACGCCATAAATCTTTATATTATCCAGCACCTATTATAACGTGTACAAATGTAGCGTAATGTACGTAAACATAAATAACGGCAAGATTTATAGGTTGTACATAGCGATCACCAACAATTACACCAATTTGCGATCCTGCGCGATCCATCGACATTTCACATCTTACACAAGTTATATCCATAGAATGCGTTCACGTACAGATCCCTAACGAGCGCATAATGAACTCGAAGTACTCCCACGGAGCGATCAGCGCAACAGATCGGTATGATTAAACTTTTGAAATATGCCGCGAACGCATTTTATTGCACCTGACTGGCAGATCACGAGGTACACCTTCCACAGCGTCCTCGTTATTTGTTTCTTGGTCGCGGCGGACCGCACGAAGTGAGAAAGACGAGATATAGGCCTTTTATGCATTCTGCGCATAAATTATACTTTATCGTAATGCCAGTCGCGCATGCGATCCTTCATCGATAAATAAATGATTTACTTTCTCTCTCACTCCGTCTCTCTGTTTGGTTCTATCTCCCTCTTCCTCGCTGACATCTGTCATTATTATATATGACGAGTATCGGAATCCGAATTCCCCCGAGAGGCTTGCAAAGTGAGCTTGCAGCAATGGATGTATTTACGGTCGCTACACTCGCGTCGGTAACCACAGTCAATGTCGACTACCAGCCCAGGCATTCAGCTTTTATTTCCACTTTTCGATCTTATGGACAAAACAATTTATGACTGAGACTATTAACTTGGAAATTTTGTTAAATCATATATATATGTATCTACACTGATGTATATGTATACTGTAGGAAGTCGAGGGCGATAATAGTAAACGAGATCGTTACGCATAAAGATCGAGAAGTTAGGAATAGGTATTTCGCAAAAGCAATTAGCTCTTTTCAGTATGCAAAGTAATGCGAACGATGTATCTATAAATATAGAACAATAATAGATGAGTTCCCAGTTCAGTCAGACAATATATGAATATGGATATGTACCATCCATACTGATTTGCAAACTTCGGAGTAGAATATCTTAGTTTGACCATAGCTTACAAAGCTGATTCATTTAGGGGAATAATTCATATTCTGGGTACTTTATATGTATTTTCTTTAACACCTAAGTATTAAGACGGGCATATTTAATGTTACACCTTGCACCCGTTAACTCTGCTAGAACAAAATTTAAATTAACCAAGATTACATCGAGGCTATAAATTTATATTTATAGACTACATTTACAAATGTTTTGAATCGTTCAAATTTTTTTTGACCAGGAAACTAATGGATGTAAAGTATATATGTGTTGGATTTTTTTACTAGTTGTACTAAAGTTAACCTACCTGTTGCATACCTCGAATAAAAGCTTATAACACTAGAGTAGAAAATACGTTTTTTTTTAAATTTACCTATATTAGCTCTTAGAGGTTATAAAATTTACAAGAATCTGTCGACGAGCACTCCGATTCATATTAATCTTTCATACCAAATAATTAGGATAAAAATTACATTATAAATCGATCCAAAATTTTACGGAACTTATGATTACCATTTGATTATAATCGAATTAAACGTCTTAATAATGATATGTTTCTAAACATAGTGCAAATTTTAATTCGAAGTCGCGGTGATATATTCACACTAACTCATTTAAATTCTTGTGCAAATCTGAACGATGTGCATATTTCTTGTGGGACGAAACCTACGAATAGCTTGAAATGAATACATATTCTCATGCAATGAAGCAAATGAAAAATTCAATTCTATGATGTCTTCTCTATTCAATGATCGTACACGTAGACCGTATCGAGAACTTTGGAGTGTATATTTTTGTCTTTTGCGCAGTTGCGAATTTTTCAACTGAACTACGTCCCCAAAGTTTAGAATAGCTTTTACAGCAATAAAATACTCGTATATAATACAGTCCGAAACTCTCTAAAGCGAAATATTCACGAAATAACCCTTTATGGACAACTCATTCGGATCTTCATACTTATAGTAACTCAGGCGCACCATCATCCATTTTAACGAGCACAACCCGTTAAGCATTGTCCTCTATACAAGACGAGATTACGCGGCATTTTACTGGCCGTTGTAATCCAACTTATTAATGAATCGGCTTACGATGCATCGTGTTCGGTGGAGCTGGTACTTTGTTTAGAGCGGTTATTGTTCGGCTAACGGGTCAATTATTAAGGCCTAGGCAAGCGTTAAATGCGCATCAATGACGCTTCGGATATCGACAAAAGAAGCACACGGCCGATAAACTCGATTCCTACAAATACGCGAGCGCGCCAGTCCGATAACGAGTTGCGTCTTAGCTCCTCGCGACTATTACTATTATTATCGTTTTAGCGCTGCTCTCCGTACTGCGCACTTTCCGGTCTGCACGGAATAAACGCGCTATTCGTGCGCGACGACTGTACCTTCAGAAAAAGTGCAATATGGGAAAATGATAAATTGAAAAGGATTCAAGCACTCTTAATCTCGCCGAGAGGGAATCTCGTCTCGGATATAGTCGGCCAAGAAGCTTTTAAAGGATTGTCAACGGCAATGGCTTATGGAGCTACATTAGAAATACCCTGTTTATCTCGGATATGGCCTTCGATTATATATAAGATCTAAGATCTAGTGACTACGGGAATGACCTAATTTACACCAGTTTTAGTCGTCAAAAACTATTGTGGAAAAAACTATTTTTCCTAACTATAGTTTGAAAAATAAATCGGATATAATTGTTGGCTTTTTAATTCGCACAGTTATTTTGTGTCTCGATCATCAGAACCAACATTTTTATGTTCTCCATGCATGGATGGAAATACAATTTTCTGACACATGTACCTCCATTTCAATCAAAACTATCCCCATCGAGTATCAAATAACAGCGACTCCCAGAAATTATATTGACATGTATACAACTAAAATGTTAACTGTTTGTAAAAAAAAAAAGAAGAAAAAAATAAGCAGTCAACTTTTTAAAAGGAAAATCGAACAAAGAACGTCCAAGGTACGCGCTGATCCATACAATCAACGCAATCATGCGACTCACTTTACTTCTCTTCATGCATATTATATCCCTCCAACTCGAATCAAAAGAATCTCTAGCGCGCAGCAAAAAGTTTTTCATTGAAAAATCTGCCTGTGTCCGCGAATCGCTCGAGTATATTATCGATGCAACTTACATATCGGACTTGTCGAGCAAAGGAGCTGCGTATCTGCATTTTGTGCAGCAGCCCGAAGCTTATCCTTCCCGTGAATTCGTTTCAGATGCCCTTGTCAGGGTCAAGCTGCGTTACGCAAAGCCCACGATAGCATGCGAGCGACACGTGTGTCCTTATAACGACGTGTATTCCCTAGCAGCATCGTTTTATGTGCGCCTCACGCCCGTAACGGGAAAATTCGTAAACAAAATTCGTGGGAATTGATTTATGGCTGGATGGCGCAACGGAATTACTGAAATTCTTGATATTCGAAGGCTTATTTTAGGTATATTGGTAATGCGAATAGTTTTCTGTGGTCGTTGAAATATACTGGCTGACTGCACACGGATTTTGATAAATGAAGCCTTGAAAGTTGCGGCGGGTCGGACGATTTCGTGGAAAATGAAAATGAAATTTTATCCACTGTACCCATCCAAATTTAAGAAATATGGTACCTATTGATTATTCAAGACTTGAAATATCTCACATAAATTTTCACTTTTATTAATAATATTAATAAATATATCCAAAATTCTCAAAAGCACTGCAGCGAATGTCGGAAACACGTCAGCGAATGTACGACTGAAACTTGATTTATTCATCTTGTCACTTTTTTCCTCGCACAGTCCTTGATCACTCATTTGCAGTTCTCTTTCTGTATGAGCGAGCGTTTCCAGAGTTGCGCTTCTAGGACTTTCCTTTGCCCTGCGATATTACTTTATTCTCCACAAAGAAATAGTGTTTCTAGGCCACGTCATGAGTTTTTCATTGACTTTTGAAAAACAGTCTAGATGGTATTATGATCTTAGCAGGCTTTGTATCTCTTCTCGAACATGAAAACTTTCGCAATTATTTACTTGAACTCAATTTTCTCTCGATATCTCCTCTTCACAGATTAAATTTTCTCTATTTACTTGATTTTCCTTATTTAATATTTTCAAGCTATTCGAAAATTTGAGTGATACAAATGTATCCATTAAATTAAACATTTGTAAAATACTTGCAAATATAGTAAGACATCGTTACACCAGAAGATTTCTGATATTTATTGGAAGAATGAAAAATAGCATCTATGATTTGTTCATATGAATACAGCAGTTTCTAACAAATCTTTATTGTTGATTAATTCGGAGCCTATCAGATTCTTATCCACGCAATAAATATCATCAACATACATTTAATTTATCATTCTTCCTATTTTCCGTGACTCGATATTTTCCGGCCCCTATTTCATACTTCGCCGAGAATCTGCCATGGTCTTATCAAACGTCGACCCGGCGGATGCCATCAGGCACGTTAATAAGAATTTTGACGTATACGCTCTCGACCGCAGTATGAAATATAAGCCCGCAATGTGACAAATAAATTTCTCATTTGAAAACGAGCAATACAGCTGTGTTTTTACCCAATACCGGACAATCTCTGTACACACTTGTTTATTCTAATAAATTATTTATTGAGTTATCATTATTTTTCACTGTATTCCATGATTTTCTGCTCAATTTAGATTTATTTTTCACTGTATACGGAACAATATAAACTCAGCGTTCAATTGAACATTCAGTGATTAGATTAGTTGCCACTGATTTTGGATTCATTATCGTAATATTGATTTTCATTCGTACGATACGATAATGAAAGTTTAATTACTATACATTTAGCATATATTACGTATCATATGATAGAGTAGTAAATATATTTTAAATATCTAATAAAGGATCACGTTACGTATAAATTAATAATATTTTTTTATGTTAATATCGCCTTAAAAAGTACACGAACAACGTTCAAAATGCTCAAATTTGAAATCAAAGTTAAAATAAAACTCCAAAAGTTTATTAGTAGATTGTTAATTTTGCAGGAGATTAAATAATTGATTTCCAGCTTATATACTTATGTATATAAGCCTAACTAATAATACTAATACTAACTATCGATGAAATCTGGCGTGCTTATTTTTAATATACGTAAGAGTACAAATATGTATACGTATATTATGCACGATTTGAAATGCTAATTCTACGGAGTGTCTATAATTTTGCTTCTGAACCTACAATACAAACAAATTGCTTAACTGGGGTAAAAATAAGTATTACTTAGATATTTCTCAGGAAAACAAATAAGTTCCGGTAGCTTATTAAACATGTTATTAGAAGCTTAATAATTTTCGAAAAAGATATTACGAGCCCAAGGTTTTAAAAAACTGATCCAATATTTTCATTTCCATGTACCATTTAATTGAAATTGGTTCATAACGCGCTAATTCGCAAAAGTTAGTAGCACTGAAAACATTGTGGTCGAAATAAAGAAACTAAAGCTGATAATAAAAAAGGAGGAGAAAATACTTTAATATAACTTGGTCCAAGTAGACCTTTACCTCCGAATGACCGCTCGGAAATCCTCATATTTTCTTTTTCATTGCCAATGAAAGCCGACGGACATGAAAAAAAAAAAGAAAAGAAAAGAAAATATAACAAGCTCGCAATTGCTTTCTCGACTGTTATCACTAAGTGATTTCTCTCATATTACGAAAACTTGCTCGGGTGAATCTCACGTTTCCGCACGCTCTTCGGCTGCTCCACTACTGCCAGCTCGCACAACTATGCGTCTCACTTTGTACGTATATATATACTGCACTGCACAGCTCCTCCCTTTTTCCACACTATGTATAACGACGCGCGTGAGAGCACGCGAATAAATCCGCGAGTCCCGCGTCGTGAATCTCAACGGGTCGTATAAGCTTCAGCGGCCGAGAATTCACACCTGCGCGCGAGTTTCTTCTCTCGGTTTTTCTTCTTCTTTTTTTTTTTGTTTTCTCCTCTTATTAATCGCGTGCCGCGGCGCTTTTTCTTGCCCGCATGCGTGTTTTTAGCCTCTCGCGTGCGAATCGCCGACAGACCGAAACAAAAGAATGGGGAAAAAGAACGAGCGAGTTAAATGAGCGCGATGGCTCTCTCTCTCTCCCTCTCTCTGCGTGTGCAAAAAACGTGAGCCGCGAAAAGAGGAGAGAGAGAAAGAAAACAAAGAGAGAAATTGCGTTTCACAGTCTTTCTTTGGGCAGAAAAGAGATTAGTGCGTAAGCTTCTTAAAGTAAAGTATGATTAAAACGGTACTTTTAGAGAATTTCAGTTAGTCGACTCTTTTTATATCGTTGTATTGTATTTTTATGGCCGGTGTGTGAACACTTTGTTGTTGGGCTCAATCGGTTTACTTTTCCTATATAAAGTGAAAGTCCAATATTTTCCGTTTCTCTGAACTTTTTAAGTGGTGCAATATGAAATAGTTATCCATCAGTGGAGCTTGCGAAATCTAAATATGTTGCTTTTTTAAATTAGCTGTCGATAATAATGGATGCTAGAAATTACTTTATTTTTATAGAGATTTGACGAAGAATAACTTCAAAGGTCCATTGAAATTTATCCCTACAGCGAAAACGCAAAATGCTTTTCAATATGTTCTTATTAACAGGGATCAAAGTAATCCTACCGTTACCACTTAATTTTTTTTACCGACCGGATCCTGAATAATTAGCTATAACTATAAAATACTTGAAATTATGAAAATTGCAAATACAAGTGTATTTCGTCTGTGAATATAAAATTTAAAATATTATGACTTTCTTATACTGCATTCGTATAAGTATAATAGTTACACGATTGATTTATATATAAATATTGCTTGATCGTTCAGTGGGTAATACTTAATAATATTGATCTTTAAAACTGCTTACTCTGGTTGACAAATTTTAATGGGTCAATAAGGTTCTCCAATGAATTTTGGTTTCAATTTTATAGACATTATAATTTTAGTACGTTTATATTGTTCTTTATTGAGTAAGCGGCTATTATAATGACACACAATGCATTTAAAAAATAATCATTGTGAATCTATAAATTATTTATATATAAATGAGAATAATAATTTTCAATTATAATAATTTTTCAAACAAATCGGAATTTTCCATTTTATTACCACTCGTTTAATTGGATAATACGATGGTTTCGTTATAATTTAACACCATAAATTTTATTTGAGGTGATTAAATAACTTCAAAGGATTGGGTTGGTTTCGCATAAAATCAGATATAAAGAGTACGGGGGAAGAGAGTCTGTAAATTTTGCTTCAAGCGCGTTTTATCTGCATCTTTGTAGGTGTTCTTATTCGAGATTGAAATTTATAGCCCACAAGCGATATGAGAGTTCACTAATGAACTTTCATGCCTCAAAGCCATCTTTGCATCTCGTATCAAGCGTCTACCGAGAATCGGAAAGCAGATGAAAGAATTAAAAAGGCGGGCAAATCAAATGAAGGATCAAAAAGGAAATGATTTAGCTGTGAGTATGCTGCAGGAATAATAAATGTAAATTCCAGCGGTGTTATAATCTTCGATCGGCGCCGTTTCGATGATTGAAGAACGAACTGCTTTTTTAATTGAAAATCCGATTTAATTAAATTTGAAGAATTTTAATGCATCACTGCACGCAGTTAACGATTCGAGTTAGATATGTAATATACAGGAAAATGATTTAGCTTTACTTTCTCGATCGTATAAAGTTCTACGAAAGTTTTAATGAAATCCATCATCCTTTTTATAAATTTATAAATTTATAATACATCATTTCTCGTGCTAGATAATATACGCATTTGAAAGTAAAACATGAAATAGCGTATGTATTCCGGTGATTCCGGTGTATTCGCGTTATAAGACAATAATCAGTCATTATTGAAAAATTTTTAAACATATTTAATGAATATTTTAGTGTTGATGTAAATATAGTCGTAATGCCGTGGTTCTCAAATTCCACATGAATATTAATATTTGTTTGCTTCGATTATCATATTTCGGTTTTATTTGTAAAAATTGCATTTTATAGTACAAAAAAAATTAACAAACTAAGTATAGAAATTGTTGCCTTGCGGTCTTATCCTTCAAATTAAATATTGTTTATTTTAAAAAAACTTTAAAAGTTTAATTTAATTATAAATATAATTATTGTACTTTATCTTGTTTTCGAACTTTGTAAAAGAACAATGTTAAATCAATCAGTAAAATTTCAACATTTTTAGCATTTATTTTTATTTCAAAATTGATAAAAAACAAATCATATATATTTTACCATATTTATCTACTTAATTTTAACATGCTATGTATATGTATGTTTTAAAATTTTCTGTATAGCACAGATACATTGAATTTCAATCCATATAAAATTCAAAAAGCTATTACACCGCTCGGATAATCATCATTTTCCTACCAGAATGCCCAATAAGTTGGAAAATAATCAGGCCCAGCTCAACGAAACGAACTGCGGCTATTATACGCACGAGGAGCAAGTAATTCCTAAACAATAAATCAAATCTCTCATTATACGAACAGCTCAACCGCTCCACTATATGTACTCAAGCCCTATGCAGCTTGATAGTTTTTAGCATTGGCGCGCCCGCGAAGAAAGGTCAGGCACAGTGAACGGGCGTCCAGCATCTTTTCACCCGCGTATATTCCTCAACGTCAAAGCGCACCGATTCCCCATTTATTTTTTCCCCCTCTTCGCGCTCGTCCTCTTTAAAGCGACGAAGACGACGACGACGATGGCGACGACGCCGATGCCATATAACAGGTCACGACGAGTATTAATAGGTCCTGGTGCGCTGCACTACCGGCAGTAGCAGCAAGTAGTAGCAGCGGCACCAGCTCCGGAAGCTCGACGTCGTGACGCTCGTCCTATACACACCGACTGTCCTCTCTCACTCTCTCTCACTCTCCCTGTGCTCGTAAACGCCCCGGAGCGCCTTTTATTTCGCACGTGCACACTACAGCGTATATATAGAGAGTGAGAGGGAGAGAGAGTGCGAGGAAAGAAAACGAGGAGGGACGACGCGCGCGGAAAAGGATGCAGCAGTAGCGCACCGGCGATGCGCCATTTGGCGCGAAGCGATCGTAAACGGCCCGGAGAAATATGCGACTCCTCTCTCTCTCTCTCTCTCTCTCTCGCTCGCGCTCGTGCATGTATATATGTATGATGCGCATCGAGGATCTCTCGATTCGGCCAAAGAGGCTCGCACTTATGTATATATATACGCGCTTGCTTTTAGACTTGCAGCGTTCGAGACCGTATATAAAAGCTGGTGCTGCTGCCAGCGGTGTGTATAGCTCTTATCCTTTTTCCAGCTCTCGGATATACCGAGTAAAAGTGTATCAGCTGAAAGCGCAACGGCTGCGCGCCGCGGAATATCGTTGAACCTTCCATAGGGCTTGACTCTCTCTCTGCACAGTGTGTGTGTGTGTGTGTGTGTGTGTGTGTGTGTGTCAACGCTCGCGTGTGTATATATGTGTGTATGATTGTAAATACAGAAGTAGCCGGAGCTCTCGGGGTGAGATTTTCCACATGTTGGATTTTATTGTTGCATTTGCGATATATGTGCAGTGCACACGGCTAAATAAGCGAGTGCAGTTTTATTTTGCGTTGTTTTTCCGAGTGCGCCGCACACGGCAGGTTTCGCCTGCACCTGCAGCGAGGAAGCATCTGGCTGCGCACGTTTATCGAATACGTTAAAGCCAGTGGTAGCTGTGCAGCTATTATAGCGATTTACATACTACGTATAATATGAGTGATTGTCGGGACATTGAACGACAATATCAAAGAAAAAGTAAGATATGTATATCCATTAAACTAATCAAATAAATATAGAAGGACACGCAGAAAAACTTATAGATATTGATGTTTGATAAAAGAGAATAGGAGAACATTTAAACGAACGACCTTGATAGAGTGCTAGGAAAAAAAAGTATCATATCGTCGGAAAGAAAGATCAAAAAAGATCTCATGTTGGGCGCTCACATCAAAGGGCGCCACTCGAAAGAATCAAGTCAGCCCACGCAGTAAACTCCGGGTATATACATATATATGTATACACGTCACGGGTCACAACAAAAAAATTATGTCAACGATGGGGAAGCTTCTCCGCCGCCATTAGCCTCTAAGAAGTCCCTTAAAAACCGCCGAAGCCAGCGACACGATCGACGTCAAAGTATAAAAGTCTCGCTCGATCAACACAAGGATATATATAGACGCAGATTCGGTACATACGCATGTGGCAGGGGGGGGGGGGCAGAAACGAGGAGACGAAAGCATATACACGGAAAAAAATTTGGAAATGAATAAGTTCAAATATTTTTGAAACGATTTAATTCAAATAACTAGATTAATTTATTATTATGCTCGAACTACATTACGATCAAATTGGTACTAGAAAAGTTCAAACATATATGAACTGTATGTTTACAAACAACGGCTCAACGCAGTCCGGTGTTTGTATTACTATAGTCCAGTGCGCGTTGAACTTCTATAGTCTGACGCTCGATGTGCCGCACTTCGATGTTGGGACTCTGAGAGTCCCAAGCTTTGAACTGCCCGAGTTCAGACGTTATTGAACTAATATAATCCGTTGTTT
>UELV01175076.1:0-12132 GCA_900490015.1 Megastigmus stigmatizans | reverse complement strand
CAATTTTGTAGCTTAGTAATTGCTCGGCAGAATGTGCTACCAGGGCCGTTATTTTTTTGCTACTTTGAAAAATGCCATTTTTTAAAATCTAGGTTATAGCTTTGGAATATCTTCATCAATCTTTATAAAAATGTTTTCAATGTTTATGGGTATAACATAAATTAACTAAATTTTCAAACATTTAAAAAAAATGTATATTTTTGTTAATAAGAGGTGTATTTTTTTCCAAACATTCGTTTAATAAGTATTAAAGTTATTAGCCCTTTTCAGTTTTTAAAGTTTTTTTTAAAACCTTTATAAATAATGAATAGATTTTGATGTAAGATATCTAATTTCATTTGTATTTTCAAATACTTGTAAAGTCAATTATTAATATTTGTTTAAAATTTTTTGGTTATGACAAAGATACGGATATTTTTTCATATACTTAAGAAATTAATTTATTAAGTACATTAATTTTTAAGCATTTCATTTAGTAGACTAAAAATTTTATGATTAAAATATGTAAAATAGGTTTGTTTTGCTATAAATCCGATTTTATTAAAAAAAAAGAAGAAAATTGGGTACATAATTCTTTGTGACGTTTGTATATTCGATAACATAGAATCTATAATAGTCTTCTTTTCAATGCCCTGCATAAGTGTTAAAAATATATTCGAAACTGTAAATATAATTTTTAAGAGTTGCATAAAAAGTATATACTTGTATATTAATTACAAATACTAAACTTTTATAGGCAAGCAGGGCAGAAAAATATTAAGCAATATTATAACGTTTAATAGAGAAAAGGAAGGTGATACTATAGGTAATGATAATGTATTTTAAAAATTTACATTTGCTTAGTTCTATAAAATTTTTAGCAAAAAGGTCACATTTATAAAAAAAAATTATTTTAAAGGTAATACCAGATCAGAAGCCCTCTAAAAAGTATGAGTTCTGCAAATTACGAGAAACCTGTAATTTTGCAGAACCGCTTGGATAAATGTAGAGGTAAGAGCTGTATTCTATCGTATTATTGTATCCAGCTGTCAGTATAATAATCTTTATTTGAAAGAATCTTAGTAATTATTGTAAGTTTTGTAACAGTCATAGTCATAAGTTCATTTAATTCGTTTTGTAAGAAATAAGGCTCATTACTAAAATTTGTTTCAAATAAAGATTAATTGATACTTGTTTATTTGTTTCAATTAACTTTAATAAAAACTTTTATTTGTACAGAAAATACAAAGGAAAATTTACAAAAAAGGAGAAACTGCAATCAGGATTGGAAATTGAGCAAGATATCCGTATAAAAAAAAAAGTAGAAGAATCTTACCTACAACAAATTGAACTTCATGAAGAAAAAATAAAAGTGGTTCAAAAAGAGCAAAATTATTGGGAAAAAATGGAAGAATCTGTTGCAATGAAAAAAATAGTGCATGCATCAGAACTGCAAGCGATGAAGGCTCAGATTAAGTATTGGGACGCTAAATTACAAGCTTTTAACTCTCGTTTAGTGACTGGATTTATTGCGACAATCGTTTTCATAGTTTAATTTAATGTTTAAAAAAAAATTACTATAGATTCGAAGACTGTTCCATATATGTAGGACAAAGTGTGAATAACGAACTGCCAAAGTTATTAAATTAAGTGTGAATAGCTTTAGGTTTTCATACAAAATGTAATTTATAATAATTTATTTATTTAATTATCGCTTAAGAAATGTGTTCATGTTCTGTTTAATAAAATGACTTTATTGAGCGTAAATATATAAAATATATTCATAAGCACCCAATAGTGTTCAAATAATCATTGAAAACTTTATACATGTTATATTTAATCAATAAAAATGTTAAATATTCTCAGTATTATTATTTACTTTTTTATACCAGTTAACAATTACTTATACTAATTTCATAATTACTTATTTTTAAATAACATTATTATAAATATTATAAGGGATATTCAATTAAAAGACGATTGAAATAAAAAACAATTTAATTTATTTTGCAACTACTGCTGCAAAAAATGACGCATAATAAAATTTAGTCTGTAATCTAGACCATTAATATTTCGATGAGCATTATCATCTAAATAATGAACGTCTTCATTTAATTCATCATGTTGAAAATCTATAATTGGATCATGTAAATGAATATGGAGATTCCACAGTACAGCAGTAGCACAAATTATGGCTATACTATTATCTAATTTGTTTAATAAACATCTTTTTAAACAAGAAAACTTCCTCTTCCATCGCCCAAATGCTAAAAAATATATAAAAAACATATATTATGTATATGTTATATATATACTCACTTACCAGAGTATCAGCTACTTTTTTGTGTAATAACTTATTCAAAAAAATACTTTTATTTTATTTAAACTATAAGTTAATTTGTTTAGATGTTTAACAGTGTTTACAAGTTATTAAACCTCGAACTATCGAATACATTCAGAGGGCGCAATGGAAATGCACAATGAGACTTCTCTGAGTCCAAGTCTGAGACGGCGACTTGAGTTTTGAGTCTGAGTTTGGACTATAAATTCGGGCCTAAACCTTTTAGTACTTCATTTTTAAGTTATTATCGCTTCATTTATTTATAAATTCTGTTACATATATATTGGAACTAATAATTAAGTTTGAGGAAGCTAAGTGTCTCCATAGCAATTATGATTTGCTTTTGGATACAAAAGGAATCGCTGAAAATAATTTTATGATTATAAAAAACTGCTAATTGTTAAAGTTTTTAATAAATTATAGTACAATTACTTATATTCGTACTATAGAAATTTCAGGTAAATGAAATAAGAAATTCTTGTTTATTTAATATTATAGATGTTTAGTAAGTTGATGATTAGTAGTAAGATGATGTATTTAATAAGTTGTATGTGAAGAGAGTTAATTATATGAAAGTTTTAATATTATAATTGATTAAATTAAAGTACCTGCTCACGTACATTAATATTATATACCATGGAAAGTAGACTGGGTTGTTAACAGTAAACTATAATGTTTAGGGTTGTAAAAAATAATTTATTCAGATTTTCTATAAAACACAATGTTAAAATAAAAATTATATAATCTATCCTGATCGAGATCTACTCCTGCTTCTACTTATGAAATCTTTCTTTCTTGGAGTCCTTGGCCCAATACCAAACGAGCTGGCTGTCGCTGTTGATTCGTCACTAGAACTCTTGCTGGCGCTAGAACTGGAAATCGAGTTTGAACTACTATTCGAAGAGCTACTATCCGATGAACTATCTTCATGGTTTTTCTTCTCTTCTAATCTTTTTGATGTATTTAAAGAAGTCAATATTTCTTCCGTGTCAGTTATTAATTTTTTTTTCAATTCATCAATTGGTGGCGTTCGACTTATTTGGTCGCTATCTTTGTTATTTATAGATCGGCTTCTGGACAAATCTTTCTCTCCATTGCCTGGAGTTACAGTTTTCTTTCTGGAGCCACTTCTGACCTTGCCGCTTTGTGCCCATACTCTCTTTCCATTCGGCCTTCTTTCCTATTCCATGGTGATCTATGTCTTTGTCTATCATGGTTTCGGCTGCTTATCTTTCTGGAGCCACTTCTGGACCTCGCCGCTTTGTGCCCATACTCCCTTTCCATTCGGTCTTCTGTCCTATTCCATGGTGATTCACGTCTTTGAATATCATGGTTTGAGCTGCTTTTCTTTCTTGAGTGACTCCTAGATTGCTTTCTGTATTTACTTTCCCTTTCTATAGTCATTATATTCCTTGAAGAAGTATACCTATCTTTACGGTCCCTTGAATGTCTTCTTTCTCTTGAAATACTTCTTGATAATATTTTTTTAGTCTTGAAGTCTATCCGTCTTGAATGATGAAAAACGTTCTTTAGTAGTGGTACATTGTTCAATGTAATTACCATGTCTTGCTTTGCTCAATTCTTTTACTTTTTCTCGTACTCTCATAATCTCGAGCTTCAAACGATCTACTTGATTTCATTTCTGTAGCTTCTTTATAATCCTCGTTTCTTTCACGTTTGCTTTCATGACATTCACTAGACAAAATTTGAAATTCTTTTTGTTTTGTAACTACTTCTTTCTCAGATAATTTATGTTCTACATGAACTTTTGTTGATGCATATTTTCTTGAAATGTATATTTCAAAAGTCTCTTTTTTTGATAAACTCCTCGATCGCTTACTATGCTTAGTCGTTAGCCTTTCGTCATCGGAACTATCACTAGTATTACTATGAAAAGAATAGGTTTTCGATTTTTTGAATACTCTTCGTTGATCAATTTCCGATATTTTCTTTTTTGATTCATCACTGTTTTGTTCACATTTTCTCTACGATATTCTATTAACAGAACCATCGCTGCCATCCACGCCATCGCTAGAAGTACTTTCAGAGGTAGACTTAACCGTTTTCTGATAATATGTCTGCATCTTTTCTCAATTCTTGACTTTTTCTTTCTCGATTCACCACTATTATTGTCGCGTTTTCTCTTCAACTTCATGTCAGTAGAACTATCGCTGTCCTCATCGCTAGAATCGCTTTCAGAGCAATCATTCAAATTGTCAGATTTCTTTACAATCTTCTCTTTCTTTTTATCCTTTGATTTTTTTTTGTTTTCGAAGATTTATGCTTATTTTTCTTATTTTTACTTGTTCTTGCCTCCTCATTCCTTCCATCCGCCTTTTCTATGTCGCTTGCTTCCAAGCTTAAGGCAGGTTTGCGGTGGATTTGCCCTATTTATTCAATAATTTTTATTTCATACAAAAAATAATCTTTATTGTTCAAACTTTTTACATATTAAAATACACATTTTGAAGATATAAAATTTTTTTTTTTTTACGGATTTTTCTTGACAAAATGGCCGCCTCAAAATTGTTCTTTTGTTTGACTGTCGACACGATATCTCACCAACGGATCATCTGAAATCAAAAAACTAAATAGATTCTTAAAACTTATAGTTGTGGCTATTGCATAGTCTAGGATATTTCATTTTTACCGAAAAAAAACAAAATGGCGGACTTTTTAATTTTTTGGCTCTTTTTTTGCAACATAAATTGTTTATAACTTTTTGAAAAATTTATTGATCGTTATAATCCTAGATCATACAAAAAGAACATATACCAGGAGTAAGCTGTTCAAATTTCAACTGAATCGGTGCAGTAGTTTTTTTTAAATCGTGTCGATAGAGTTGAAAAGCGTTGTTTCGAGAAAAACGCGTTCAAAGTTTTTTTTTATGAAAACTTGAGAAAAAAAGGGTCTTACACTCAATCAGCGATGCCAGCTCCATATATAACTCCTTCAGCTACCTCGTACGCATCATTTTCTCGTATTCTAGCGTTTCTGCAAAAAAAAATGATTTTTCCAAAAATATCCACCGCAAACCTGCCTTAAACAAGGACTGGGACTTCGTACTCGTGTATATTTCTTGATGGCAGCTTTTAGTTGGTTTTCACGTTCATGTCGTTCAGGATCTAAACTTGTACCCTCAACGAAAAACTCGAATATACCAAAAGCCTGGCGGAGCATACAATTTTTCTGGAGATTCGCTTCTGCAATATGATGCGTTTCTTGGAGTACCCCGCGACGTACCTTTTGAGATTCTTCTTCTTCCTTGTCCTTCAACTGCAAAACCTCTCTGTAGTCCTTAACTTTCAATTGTATCTCCTCACTTGTCAATCCCTGTTCTTCTAGACTATCAGTAAATTCCGCACATTTTAATTCTATGTTTCTTTTCCGTTCATGACCAAGGAGTTCTTGATTTGGCTGTCGACTAGCTTGATCACTTTTAAAATAATTCTTAGAATCATGATGTTTATAGCGTTGGCGCCCAGTAGCACAATTTTTTTGTACATAACCGTTAGTGCCAGAACCTCTCACTGTTTGTAATCCAATACCGTTATACATTTTGAAAAATAAATTACTTTAAAACTTATCACAATACTAAACTTTCTGCTATACTGGCTCTGCTTTACTTTCTCTGCTCCGATGTGCGCTTCGCTTCACTGATCAGTAACAACTGCTTAAAGGAACATCCGGGCGTCCATTTTATGCCTTCTAGTCAGGTAATAATACGATCTTAACGTTTGTTCTGATGTAGTGTGAAGTTACCTGTGGTAGTGAGCTTTTCATAGAATAATAGTAGCCTATCTTTATTTATTGTTCCTTTTCTGATACAAGAGTAAATGTTCAGGTACAATTTGTACGACTAACAAGGGGAACCCAAGGAGTCCAGGAAACCGATTTTGATAAAACTTTACAGAGAAATTCTATTGATCGAAAATATCAGGTACGTGTCTCTAATTTTAGTCAGAGTTAATGCCCATTTTATCAAAACATATGAAAAATCATGGTTGTCTTAAAACCTTTATTGCAAGGCCTTCAAAAACACATCCGGTCTTCTGTAGTCCACGATTTCACCCAATACCATGACAAGAAAATTGATTTTCGCCTGAAAAATCAAAATTCTTATTCTTTAATCATTCAATTTGCAAAATTTAAGCTCATTCATATTTCACACCTAAATTGATTAACCAACGACAGAGGTTTTAGTTTAGCTTCAACTTTTCTGGCCATCACTTTTTTATAAGGGGTTGAAAATACCAAATTTATGCATAGATGCTTATAATAATTCCACTATCACAGAGTTGTTTATTTTATTAAAATGACATTACAGTCAATAAGTCCTCTTTTAACCGTCATTAAATAATGCACATTTTTTCATTACCTGCAGTCACATACGTGCTTTCTGTTGGGTTGCTGCGCGACACATTGGTTATTCCAATTCAAATCACGCACCTCAACACTACCGTGGGGCAAACGCGCTGCGAAAAGATATATCTGAAGACAAAAAAGGATGAGAAAAGAGATAAGATGCCGCGAATGCCACTGTAGTCGACGCCGCCTGGGCCCGTAAGGTTCCACAACCCGGATATATTAGCGTCGGCGACGCGGTCGACTTAATCCACGTCCGGATTTCTGGCATATTACAAAACGCCCTATGAATACTTATGACGGACGCTATGTTTCGTGGCTCGCTCTTTCGCGACTTTTTCGCGCTCTATCTTCGTGCAACGCAAAAGTAATCTTGTATCTGCGATGCTGTTGTGCTCCGTCTCCACCTATACCCATTTTGTGTATGTCGTAGAGGAAAGAAAAGTAAATGTATTTTATTATGCTTTTCTAGCTTGGTTTCTTTACTATTATTTTGCGATGGAAGTTTGATGTTGCCAAAATTTTAAAGGATGTATTTTAAATCCTAACTTTAAAGTATATACCGAAAGATGTGTGTTCATATAATAATTAAAACTAAAAAAATTAATTTGGTTATTATTATTAAGAATCGCTGATCGTGAATGAGATTAATTATGTAAAAATGCGGGTGTATGACTTAATCATGCATCAAAACGAAGTCGTAAATTAAGAACAGTAATAGAATCACATAATTTTAAAACAATTATCTGAATATAATATAGTAATAGATTAAAAATAGCTAATAGCAGATATGTGTTAGAGGCTTAACACTTAAATAGGAATAGGAACAAATATAAGGAACTAATACAAAACATACATAGAATAGTAATCAATGAATTTTTCTTATGTTTTGTATTTGTTCTTTACATTTTTTCTTATTCCTTTTTAAGTTTTCAGTCCCTTGTAGTAGACTATAATACAATAGGGAAAGTCTGTTTTATTCGCACGTGCAACATGAACTTATAATTCTTCGAAATAATTGTTTCCTATGCTTATTATATGTAAATAGAAGCAGACAAATAGAAAACCAGATTTTCAGTCAATTTTTTTTAACTTTCCCGTCGCAAGTCAATTATTTTTAGATTTTAATATTTTTTATGCCTTAAATAACGATCTAAGTCTTCCACGACTTGTCTAAAGATTTCATTTCAATCCAAGCTCACCAGAGAATGCTTTCAAAGGCTATCCCTGAAAACGGTTTCCAGGTAGTCAAAAACAACCGAAAAACGGCGAGATATCGTGTACGAGGAAAGCGACGAGAAAAATGGCTTTAAAAAATGACAAATAAAAAAAGAAGAACATTTTGAAGGTGACGACGACGAACATTTTTGAGAATAAAGTGACTTAATAGTGACTAGTCGGAAACCATGAATGGTCAGCTTCAACCCTATGAATTATGAGATGTAGAGAGTAATATAGTAAAACTCGAAATGTGTCGTTGTTAGAGAAACGAGAAAAACGTTAAGTATCGTACAAGAATCTTAAAAGTAACTTAAAGTGTCTTAAAAGTGACTAAAAAGTGTTTTAAAAGTGATGATTTGATGATTTTACGACTACGTGGACAAAACATTTTTGCGATGAAATATTGTACGAGCGAAACGAGCGTTTCTTGCTAGTATTATATTAATATAGGTAATATAAGATGAGATTATCCAAGAACTGTTCTAAATTATACCAATAAATGTTCGTAATTGCCAAGGTTCAAGTGCAACTACCCTAAAACTCTAGTTTGTTGAATAATCAAAGATAAAACTTATATGAGGCGTGAATTTCACCACTATTTATATAGGCTAGATACCCAATGCTTCAAAAGCTAAACAAGAAACGAGTGCAAAATCACTTGAAGAGAATAAAGAAAAGTGCTCGAGTAAAGGCTGGAGCAAAAGCGAATGTACAAGCCCGCGCCTGAAATATTCAATACAAAGTTATTAAATCAGTCAGTCGAGTGTGTAAACTGGGGCCATAGGGGCGCGCGGTAGCTTGTAATGACGTATAGTGTCGATAAGGGCGCGCATCCCCGTATATGCCACTTAAGAGGCAATCGAGTGTGCCATGCGAGCATTGTCCCGTATCCAATAACAAAACGTCTGCAGCGCGCGACTCCTTTCTCCTTCTATGCGCGTACAAGTAAAGCCGGGAAATCCCCCCAGGGGTAGAAGGAAGAAGAGCGAGCTGGCCGTTAGCCAACTTAATACTTCCTTCAGGTATATATACCTTGTGCAAGAGCGTCTACTTCCCGTAGACGATGACATATATGAGAGGGGCGGCCCGGCGACCGATCATTTGCTTATGGATAAGTCCTGCATCCCTTTGAGGACGTCCCAAATCCTTTTTACCCCAAGCTCCGTGTATGCGTATGACTTGTGTGCTTGCGCTCTCGATCTCTTTGACTTTTACGTGTACACTGGGGCTCAAAAGTATTTTTATCCTTCGAAGAGACTCGTTCACTAACTTATTAAATTTTTCATAAATTGAGATTAACAAATTTTTATAGGATTATCGATTTTTTTATCTGAAATTGTACTATATGCTACATTATAATATGATTTCTATTTTATTATTAAAATAAATTACTTGAATATTATTTAACCCTTTATTTCCTTTTTTGTTAAACTTTCGCACTAAAATATTAAAAAATGTAACCAAGCTAGAGCTCTTCACCATTTGCTCCTTTTCAAATACCTAAGTAAGTCACAAAATTGACCTTGTATATAATCATCGATATATTGAAAAAAATTTTGACCTATCGTGTAGTTAGTCGATCTTCCATTCAGCTGGTTTTGCCTGGTCGTGTTGCACTTCGATGATAGATTCAGGCTGCGATCGAGCAGATGAAATGTGTTAGCGGTTTGTCAACGAAATCGTTTTTCTCAATTACACTTTTTAGGCCACGAGCGCGCTTGAAAGCTGCCTGACGTACGTTTTATGGCCGTTCGTCGAAAAAATAAGGTTACACAAAAGTATAATATGATTCTGTTAGGTGATTTTTTATACTAACGCGACTTTTGTGTTCAAGCACACTTTTGTACTTGCGTAGACTAAAAGAAAAAGTGGCTTGCGGAAAGCACTGGAAATTTTTCGCGGTGCAGTTTAAAGTAGAAGGGCATTGAAATATCTAAAATTTCACATAAAGTATTTCTGGAGACTATAAATATATTTAGTTTTTGTTTTTGTTTCATTTTTATGAAGGAGTAAGCTTGAGAATTTAATTAGTATTGAATTATGCACAGGTATGATTTCTAAAAGCTTATGCGATTAATAAAGCCACTAGATATAATACAAGTATTTTAGAAATGCGTGTTTTTACTACAAATGAAAAGTCCTAGTTGACAGTGTAATATTCGATGTACTACCCAGTCGTGGTAAGTATTCCATCCGAAAGAGACTGAAACAGAGAAACAGAGTCCCCTGTAAACGAAGCATAAAGGATGTGCGCACTCAGACAAAAAACACAAGCAAAAGACCGCGAGAGAAAACTAAAGAAAAGCAAGGAGGAGATCCCTTTCGGTCCTAAGACAGCTTTTCCTAGCGAATCTAATAAGAAGTGCGAGACGAGGGTTGAGCTCGCAGACGAAGTAGAACATACGGGGATATATCTGCCCTACACCCGCGCAGATCATCTTGCACACCTCTTACATGCTCTGCAGTAAGAGCAGAAGCAACAGCAGCGGCAGCAGCTCAATGCGATCTTCTTCTTCTTCTCCTACTTGGTCTCGGTTATACAAGCCGAAGCTATATGGCGTGTCGGTATACGTCGACGACGCGTTGTGTTAAGCGCGGGAGATACAAAAGAGATAGAGGAGTCAAAGAGGCGTAAGCCATTCGCTCGCGAGGCTGTCATCCTCTTCAGCGCGGGCCATCTCCGCAGCTCCTCTCTTCTCCTCTGCTCTCCAGAGGGCTAGAGAGAGGAGAAAGCAGCAGCAGCTCCCTCAAGGGCACTCGACGGCGGAACTGGAGCAAGACAAACTCGCCTCTCTCTCTCTCGCTCTCGCGGCGCAGCTCTGGCTCGTTGAATCGCAACCTCTTTTGCGCCTCTCCCGAGAGGCTACTGCAGACGTTCCACCCTGTGTATATATATACACGCTTGCTCAAGAATCGAAACTACGCAGCGATGACGGGAGAGAAAGAGAGAGAGAGAGGAAGAGAGGATCAGAGCGAGCTAGCAAGCGTGATGTGGTGCGGGTAAGAGTCGACGGGCCAAACGAGCCGCGGCCTAATTTCACGACTTCCAAGGAGTGTGGGTACAGTCCCCGAGGGGGCCGAAAGGCTTCGTTTCCTACCCAAGGATCATCTTCGTGTTCCCTCTCCTCTGCGCGCGCGCGTATGTGTCTGTGCAGCGGCGTATCCCAGCGCGACGCCCGTGAACCGTTTATAAAGTGGCTGATTTGCTGCGATGATGCGTTGCTTTCTCGTATTTTGCCGACGCGCGCTCTCATCGCCTCGATGAGGTTTTTTGTGTGCGATGGCAATTTCAGCCTTCGTTCGGTCGTTATATATTCAAATATAGATTTTTATATGTTTCCAGCGAGGTTTTTACGCTGCACGTATCGGTTTTATGCTGTTACACTGACGAGTTACTTTGTATACTATCTTATTGAAGGCTAAAAAAGTTTTATAGCCGGAAAAGTCAGTTGAATTTGTTGTTCGAAATCTGTATTATATACGTACAAGTATCATTATTTGCTGAGACATTAAAGTTAGTTTTGTAGTAATTACTGAACTGTGCAGGTCATAAAATTGAGGAATATTATTTTGTAATTTATCAAAATAGTGTTTTTTTTTTAAATTTTGTATGGTTTGGAAAAGCAAATAATTATATACAACCTTACAATGATACAAGTGATAAGAATATAAATACATAAACCTGCTAGGAATTCATTTTCTTTGACTATAAAGATTTTATATCTGTGGAGCAATAAGATCGATAGAATAGTAAATAATTCCAATTAGATTGTAAATCTGCCTCGTTTTTACTAGAGAAAAACGTTTAACTCACAATAGGTTACGTACCGATTCCAAATACGATAATAATTAGCCAAACACGACTGTAATAAGCACGTAAATATACACGGAGAAAAATACTCTCTTTAAAATTACTATAATCTTCACTAATGGCGAGACAGAGTCAAATTATGAGAAACTTTACAATAATTATAAAACTTATTAGCATACATTCAATAATTTCCGCAAGTCCTGACACTGAAAAATGATTAGAGTAGTAACTAAAAATTGCTAACGTGTATACTAAAAATTATACGCAGTAAAATTTCAATAACTTTATTTTTTAATTTAGTAAATAATATTATGAATTTTGCTAAACAGTATAGTAAAATCAGTTATTTATATACTAAAAAATATTACTTTTGAAATTGGTATACCAAGCTTTTAATATTTGATATAAAGTATAG
>UELV01175073.1:0-15820 GCA_900490015.1 Megastigmus stigmatizans | reverse complement strand
TTCATACTCTGCATGCGATGAAGCAGAAGATTTTGAACGTTTTCGTGACATAACAAATGTATTGAAAAAGTGAAAACCAATATTTTTATTATATGCTTTACTTATAATTCATGTACAAATTGTATAGAACATATGTGCCCATGCACAAGTGAAAGGATGTACGAGTTTGTTCGTGAATTTTGTAGTGGTAGATAGAAACAAAATTTTATGTACCATTCAAGAAAAATTTTTTTCTCTAAATCTATAGACTTTATGAAAAAATTTTTAAGAACAAAAAAGTCTTAAAATTAGTCAAGGAACACTCTCAAATTTTTTCAAAAAATTTTAGAGTGTTCTTTGACTAATTTTAAGACATTTTTGTTCTTAGAATTTTTTTTCTAAAGTTCATAGTTTTTAAGAAAACAATAGATTAAGATTTTTATAAAATTTTTTCATTCTCGCCGCCATTTTAAAAAAATACGTCGATGAATTTTTCTGAAAAAAATTCCTTTTAATGTTCGAGTGCCATGATCACCTCTGATCATAGTAAAAAGTTGATACCTTTGCGGTATCATTGTGAAAAAAATGCGAAAAAAATTTTTTTTCGAAAATTTTCACGTTTTTCACGTTTCAATCGGCCATATTTTTTTTTCTCGGTGTCTAATCGAAATCTCGAGCTCAGGTTCAGAAAGACCATCAAATTTCGCGCAGGAATAGAGGTATTGCATTATTTTTTTGGTACGATAACATAATAAATAAACACGTTGAAAAGTTAGTAAAAATTCTGATCACCTCGGCGTTAATGGGTTAAGAGATAATTTTTTAAGGGCTAGCCATTTATCTATGTCTTTTAGAAAGTTGTTCATTTAAGTTTCAACCTCTAGCCAATTTTTGCTTGTAGCTATGATAGCAGTGTCATCTGCATATGACAAAATAGTGTTCTCTGACGTAATTTTTAGTATATCATTAATGTACATAATGAAAAGCAGTGGACATAGGATTGTACCTTGTGGTACGCCCATATTTACCGTTTCATGCTGACTGTATACATTATTTACTTTAACTCGTTGTTTTCTGTTGCTTACGTAACTTTTTATAAGGTTATAAGCACTGACTCTTATTCCATAATTGTAGAGTTTTTCTAGAAGTATTTGATGGTCTACTGTATCAAAAGCCTTAGCTAGGTCTAGGAAGGTGATGGGAATTGGGTTGCTTAAGTCTAGCTGATTGTAAATTATGTTGGTTATATGACTTAGTGCGTCTTTGGTACTTTTATTTTTCCTTAATCCATATGGCTTATTACAGATCAGATTACAATCGTTGATAAAATTTGACAACCGTATGCGTATTAATTTTTCAAAATTTTTTGCTATATTAGAAATCAAGGAGATAAGTCTATAATTAGTTGGTAAATGTTTTTCTTTCCCTTTGTAAATCGGTAAAGCTTCGGCAGTTTTTAATGCTTCTGGTCACGTTTCTGTATCAATGCTTGTATTAATTATCTGTACAAGGGGGACACTAATATGGGTTATTAATGTCTTTAGTACTTTTGCACTTATGCCATCATTTCCTTCATTTTTATTCTTCAACCTCCAAATTATTTCTTGAATCTCTTGGTTGTTTGTTGGTAGCAAGAAAATACTTTTGTTATTCATTGGAGGTAATTTAATATTTTCGTTCTGAGTAATAATTTTGCTACTTAGTTCTTTACCTATATTGCAGAAAAATTTATTCGTGTGTTCAGCAATTTTTGTTGGGTCTGTAATTTTATTATAATTATATAATTAAACCATTAACGACCAAGACCCCGAATTTTCAACAACTTTTTCAAGGCTTTTTTCCAACTAAAAAAAAGGTTTGAAAAAAATTGAAATAGATCATATCCGACGTATTTTGAGCTGTTCTTTCGAACGGTGATACCGATTTTTTGTTAAAATACTGCTACAAAAAAAATATGGCGTATTTTTCACGAAAAAGATTTAAAAAATTTGGAAATTTTCAACTTTATGAATTTTTTTCATAAGGTAAATGCAATGACAATAATTCTAAATACTGCAAAAAAGTGCAATCGATGTTCAAATATTACGGGAAAATTTTTTTCATGATTCTTTATTATTATTATAGTAAATTTTATATCCCTGTATATTAAAAAATTCGTAAGGATCAAGATTCCATGACTTTGTACAGACAATGATGCAAGGCCTTACTTGCATACTTTTCAAGAAGACTAGTAATTTATTATAATTAGCATTTAAGCTCCTTATATTAATACATAGAATTATTTCATTGTATGTTGACCAAGTATTTATTTAATGTGCTTATGTTATCTATGTTGTACTCGTTGTTAAAAATTTCGTGGTCGTTATCCATGTAATCTGTTGATGATCGATTTTTTGACTGTCTGGTTTGGTGATGGTAATGAGGCGATCGATGCAGTGCTCGTTATTCTCATTCTTCTATTTCTTACCGGATGAGTCGCGCTATACCGCTCTACCTTGCCGAAATATCGTCGATAGGTAGGTTGAACGGAATAGTCTGTCATATCTATGTATTTTTTTATTTTGTACTTTAAAATTTCACAGTGTTCACTATCAATTGCACTGTGATTGACATGGTTGTTATATTCACAGTTTGGTCACTTTAAAGTTTCACTATTGCATTGTTCTGCCATATGATTTCCTGAGCACTTGTCATACGTGGCTTAATTTGTGCAATGATTCCCACGGTGGCCGAATCTTGCACAATTTGAACAAGGGATGGTATTTATTATGTCGAATACCCTACAATTTTGATATCCGACAAACAATCTGTTTTTTTTTCTCTTATGTATTTATAGATTGTTGGAGTAACTTTAACTATGCACTCATTGTATTTGATTTATTATTGGAATAAGTATGTAGAACTTTGCACTTATCTTCAATATTGCTAAAATTTCTATGATTAATATCTGTTTCTATGTCTTTTTCATTGGCCAGCGATAAAATGTCAATGTCGATTACTTTTACTGTAAGTTTTCTTATTTATTCTTTCTCGATTTTAAAATTATTAGTTAATTTTCTATTTAACGTTTTTTTTCTATTGCATCAATACTATCCTCATTCACATAGTTTATTACTACGGTATCTTTATTTTAACTTATTACATTTTTTGTTTGGATTGATTCGTCTTTAGTTAGATAGTGTATAACTGTGTTTTCAAGATTAATCTTATCGTTATTGTTTATTTTTTTGACAATTAGCTTAGGTACTCTTTTAGCTTTAGGTTTTATATTTGTTAAAATTTCTGAAAACGTTTTATAATTATTGTTGTTATTATTACTGTTATTATTTTTATTTTGTCTTTCATTTTTTAATAATTCACTTAATGTTTGATTTTTATCTTGTGTTTTCTTGTATAATTATTTAAGTAGATTGTTTTCAATTTTTAATACTTCAATTTCACTATAATCCTCGTAAATGCTTTCATTAGGTCCTTCTTTTTCTTTTTGTTTTTCTTGCACTATTTCTTCTAAGATTTCTTGTTTTAATAGTTCTTTGTTTTCAAGTTTAAGTTGAGCGATGAACTCCCACACGGCTTCGTTTAGTGCGTCATATGGCAGCTTTGAGGTTGTGGCAAAATTCGGATGGTCTTGACATATCACAAATGAACTACTAATGAGTTTAACAGGACTTCCTGCGTTGTATTTTGCAACAAATTCACCTGTATGTTGAAAACTACCACAAACTATACAAACAACTGCACTCACTTTTACACTTGGGTGAAATTACTAATTTTTATTGAGAGAGGCATCGGGCGGCTGTTTGCCACCTGGCGCCATGCTTGTTAATGAATTTTAAACATTTATAATAACATAGAATTTATAAATAGTAGAGATATCTTTAATAGACCTAGAATAGTTTTACCTTTCATGAAAAAACTCACAGATAATCTTAACAGCATTTTACGCAAGAATAACTATATTAGCATTAATTGTAACATTAATCGTTCTATTAAATTTATAAAATTTGGAAAAGATGGTCTGAATAAATTAGAAATTTCTAATATAGATTCAATAGTCATTGGAACAAGCAAAAGAAAGCTTGGAGTGCGTATCAAAGATCATAAGAGCGATGTAGAGAATGGGAATGAAAGATCGGCATTAGCGCCACACGATTATGAAACGAAACATAAAATCAACTTTAATAATGCAAGTATTTTGGACACTGAGAGAAATTGGAAAAAAGAGAGTTATCGGAAATGTTTAATATTTCTTTTCACGATAATACTCTTAACCGTATTCAGGATACTTTATACTTGAAAAATACATTTAAGGAAACCCTAAAGTTGATAAAAGGATTTTTAAAATAATTAATTTTTCATGTTTTTTTGACCAGTGGTTATAAAATAAAGGGGGAAAAAATAATAAGAGATTCATATTGTACATAGGTTCTTAATAATAGCTAGATTTTAGTGTGACAATTGTTGTAAAAGATTATTTATAGCAATGCATAAATTGGTGTAAACATTGTTGCAGTGCTGTACAAAATGTTTAAATTAAACTTTGCAATGATTAATAATATTCTGAAATACGGAGAATGCAAAGTTCGACCCATCAGCGCAAAGATTTGTCTCCTCTCCATGTCTCCATAATATCTTCCACCTCTCCGCCTTAGTTCGTATAATTTTCGACCTTTCGTCTTGCTAATTTGATCAGTTCAGTTTGAGAGTCCTACTGGACATATCCATCTTTTGTCTCACTGACAGAATATCAAGTAGCAAGGTGAAACTAGAACAAGTGAATTTGGGCTTTTCAGAGGATCGTTTATTGTAAAATTGTTTTACTTAATTATCTAATATAATATTTAAAAAAAAAAAAAATTATTGATTGAATTACAGTGCTAGCTTGGTTGATTAATTTTTTAGACATGTTCAATTTGAATATATCACATTAAAATTTTTAAGGTGAGTTATAATGATATAAATAAAAGTTTTTTAATTTAAAAATTCAACGAGATATTTTATTGTTAATTGTGTTCATTGATCAATGTAAATTTGTGTATACTTGTGTTTATAGCCCTGATTAGGGACGTTCAATATATACGTCCGAAACGTTGGCTAACTAATAAAAAGTTATTAAATTGATTCACAAAAATCGCTTCACATCTGTTAATAAATTACATCGACGAACTTATATTTCAATTATAAATATTTGTTATTTTTCTGTGTACTTCATTTTTAAAACAAAAAATCGACTGGACGGGAACGTTAACGCCGGAGGTTTAAGAGTAGAATGTTTTCCCTCTTAGACTGATATTTTCTCGTATAAACTTTGCCTCACTTTTTCTGTTGCATATTAATTTACGTAAAGTTGTAAGGCGCCAATGTTTTAATCCTTTCAGACCCAATGTATATTGGAATGTACAACTATCATTTTATTTTTTGTAGAATTATGTGACACAAACTGAAATTTGTACATTTTAACCTTATGTCTCAGATCAAATTATTCCTATTGGGCCTATTTTGAATCTCATAATGGGCTTATTGTAAGTTATTGTATACCTATTACGAAGCAAGAAAACTCAAAAAATTAAAGAATAATTTTATTATAAAATCGACTTTAAAATGACCATGAATCATCTTAGAATTATTTTGAAAACGTTTCCTCGTCGGAAAAAATCAGGTCTGAATGGGTTAAAAGTTATTGGTCATAAACATTTAGGGCATGCGTATTCTCATTTTAAACTGTGCCAGAAATTTGTTAAAGTAAAATCGTATTTTATCGTTTGTTAAACATATCCAGACGCGGTGTCCTAGTTCTCTTGAAAAACTTACAAATCCTTACGCAATGACCGTCGTCAATCTAATCCGCCTAACTTCTACTCTGTTATCAATTCTCTAGCTTGAGTCGGATAGAAAACAGCTCAGTCATATCCCCGACGTGTCAAGTGTCCTCACCGTATTAGACTAGTTAAATACAGTGATATTGGAAATTTAGGGGTACCAGACCTGAAGGTGAGGGACGTACAACCCGAGGAGTTAAAGATCTTGACATTCTTGTCAAGGACAAGTATAAAACGATTCGTTCATACCTTTTACAAAAAGTTTTGGCAAAGGTAAATGAATGCTGTCAGAAATAGTCTCTGGGGGTCAACCCTGACAAGACAGAGATTCTTATTTTTACTAGGAAATGCAAGAGTAAGGTTAAAACTAAACTAACGTTTTACGGGCAAGAATTACCGTTTGCGGAGGGACTCAAATATCTGGGAATATACTTAGATAAAAAACCAACCTAGAAACACTCTTAGGATGCAGTGCAGGAAAGTAATAAACATGTTTATACAATGTAGGTCAGCAATGAGGACAGGCTGGTAGCTTGAACCCCACAAAGCTCTGTGGATTTATGAAGCGACACTGAGATCAAAGCTCACCTACACTGCATTGCTATGTTAGAAAAGTAATGAAGATAAAACCTTAAAAAAGATGGTGGGCCATGTGCAGCCCGTCACTTCGAGGAGAATCTTCGAAATTAGAAGAAGTACACCCACAGAGGTATTCAGGATGTTGTTAAATATCAGTAGCCTGGATATTGAGATTAAGGAAACATCTGCTCGTTCGGAATACAGACTGAAGTGCGGCAGCAAATAGGTAGAAAAGGAGTTGGGCATACAACCATCCAGAACATAATGTTGAGGGAAACGATCTTTAAGGCACCTCAATATAGGATAGTTAGATGCCTCCAATACGGGCAACGTTACAAAACGAGAATACCGAATAGAGAGGAATGGACGAAGAGCCAGGCCCTTGGACTTGGAGACATATGGTTCACCGATGGATCCAAAACGTACAGGGGAACTGGATATGGAATTAGCGGACCGAAACAAACGGATGACCAAACCTATAGTTTAAGGGAATATAGCCCAGATTTTCAGGTTGAAATGATTGCTACAGAAATGTGTGCAAGGAATATGGTAGGAAGGAAGGTTGAAGGCAGATACGTACATTTCTGTACGGCCAGCCAGGCTTCAACCAAAGCGCTGAAAAATCCTAGTACTAACAAGGGTAATCCAAAGAGTCCGGGAAACCGATTTTGATGTAACTTTACAGACATTCTTTGAACGAAAATATAAAAAATTTAAAAATTTTAAGGCCCAAAAATTAACTTATATTACGATCACTCATAACTTTTGAATGAAATGTGCTATTAACTCGATCAAAAATGCAAATGAAAGCATATTATCTATATTTTTGATATCTTTTGAGTCACATTTTCTACAATGTATATTGGCCTTGTAAGAAAGGTTTTAGTACAATCATAATTTCTCATATATTTTGATAATTAAAATAACTAAGTTCATCACACCCAAATGATGGGCTAAACCTATATGGTTGGAACAACCTTCGTCCGAGCGACCACTAGATTGTTTTAAGAGTGATGAACAACTCGTTAATTCCGAGGCAAAAAGAGCGATTGTAAAGAGCTACCCCAAGAAGCGAACCTTCTCAGTTTGAATATGAGCGAAACCTCGACGCGTATTAACTCTTGTAACAATAATTTTTCATGGTTTTTCGGGTATTTTTCTTCTTATAATAAAATTATTCGCATGATCGTGTAGATGTTACGATTTGTAAAAACCTCTCAATAGTCTTTTATGCAGGTGATTAGAAAAACTAAAGGTTAAAGTTGACGAGCAAGGATTTATTAGATCAAGAACACTTGTATCGAATCGCGTTGATAAAATTTGGATTCAGATATCCTATGGTTTTAAAATTAAATCATAAATTCACGCATTTGCTTATTGACAATGTACATAACTGGTCAAACCACGCTGCATGTAACACGGTATTGAAAATTTTATGAGAGCTTTTCTGAATATTACGTAGCAGAAGAACCACTCGCTCAGTTATAAATAAGTGTATAACTTGTAGGCGTACAGCAAAACCTTTAGAAACCGGATCCCTCAAATCGAGTGAAAGACGCGTTGATTTTCGAAGTTGTTGGTGCAGATTACACGTGTGCTGAATATAGAGGCGTCCATTTTGAATTGGTTTCGACAATGTCCACCGCGGGTTTTCTTCAGACATTAAAGCGATTTTGTGCACGCAGAGGCAGACCAAAGATTGTCTACAGTGACAATGGGACTAACTTTGTGGGGCCAATCGTCTGCTATGAGTTAATTGGGAAAAAATCGCATCGCACGGTTCTGTCGAAAGAATTGAGTGGCGATTCAATCCCCCAGCAGCCGCGTGGTAGGGCTCATTAGCATTCTAAAGAATTTGGTAACAAATACACTCAAAAGAGTGTTAGTATTTATGAGGAAATGAATACTTTTCTAAATCACGTATTATGATTTGTAAGAAAATCCTGAAAAATAATCGTTCCCAAAGAACCCTGACTTGCTGAAGAATCCGTACCCTTTTTTTTTTGTTTCATAAATAATTTTTCTTTTTTCTTAATAGTTTGATAAGGTTGGTTGGCCATGCCAGACGAAATGTCGAAAAATTTAAACGTGATTTTAATGAAGGTATTTACTAAATACTCAGAGGAAAATGGGGCACAGTGCTTAAGAGTACAAAGAGGGTAAGCTTAATTTTCAGAAGGTTACTAAATATTATGAAAATAGTACATTTCGGTACTAGCGCGCGAAACAGATGATTCTGGCACGAGCATAATAGTGTCGCAGGAGCGAAGCGAGGGTGATAATCTACATCCATGCAAGACTGACTGGCTTCGCGGACATGTATTGAATTTTATTTTTTATCACTCCGTACGGAAACGTGACTTCGAGTGCCTATTTTTCCTGCGAATTACATACAATTATTGCAAACATGTAAGAGCGTACGCAAAATATTTTGATCTACAGAAATTGAAAGAGTTCAGCGCACGCTCAAAATAGAGTAACAAAAGGCATGTTTCACAGATGGAAAACAAGCATGAAAAATTGTGCTTCGCGCGCGGAGTGACAAAAAAGATACTATCAGACATCTTACAATAAAATAGATAATATTCCACAGTATTTTCAAGTTCAAGTAAATAAAAAAGATCTAAAAAATTTATATCTGGTTAGTGTTACTGTTTATTTGTGCATGACATTGTTTGTGAACATATTATATGGCGATGAATATGCAGAAGCATTGCAGTTGCAATATCCTGCAGAGAAAAGTACTTTATTTTACATCAATAAATTATTATAATTAAATTATTACTTTTGGTTCAAAATGGGTACTGTGCAAAAATTCAAGTTAAAATAATAATAATAATTTTTCGGTGGGAGCTGCATATTTTCTAATCACCCGGAGACAACTTCTTTACAGTTTTGCAAACTTCAGTCGACATTGCATAGCAATACCGTAAAATCTGTAACATCATGAGCGTCTTCTGCATTATTATGGCATTCATTTAATAATTTACTACTTTTCTTATTTCAAACATTATAAAATACGAATAACTTTAGAGGTTGCAAATTAAAATGAACTTATGACCGAGATTCGTCAAATAATGAGCGATTGCTGACTGTGCTACGATTTTCACAATCACGTAATACGCATACTCTTGGAAAAAGAATAAATACTTTAAGAACTTTCTTATTATTCAGTCTTTTTACAACTTTTTAATGAAGCTGAGTGAAAAAGCTATGGAATTAAATAAAAAATTGTAACATGAGATTTAACCGAAATATAGTCATGGCGTGAAACATTAACATACCCACTGTGACTCACTCTTCCCTAATCATATACTGCTGGTCTTCATCCAGATCGGTTTTAAGATAAAAATTTTAATGTATGGAATATAATTAAATCAACAACGTTTATAATGCATGGATCCATATATACTTCTTTTGAATTAATTATATTATTTAATGTAGCTCACCTCGTAACCTTCGTTATTGTTAGTCTCCAATTTTTCTTTCAGCTCCTCCTCTAATTGACTAAATTGCTTAGATATTTTAACTACTTGCACATGTAGTTTTCGGTATTCTTTATAATAAGCATTAAATTCAGCTTTGTATCGTGTTCTTTGCTCAGAATTGCTTATTGTCGTATAATATCTACTTAAGTAAAAAATGCGTTTTTGTTTATTACGAATCTATAAAGTTAAATAAAATTGAGATATACTTTATAAGATAAGACTCACGTAACATAATCGGGGTACTCAGAACCACAAAAAATTTCTGACGAGACCGATGAAATGTGATTGTAAGATGTTTCAGAAAAAGGTAAGAGGGCATCTTCAGAATTACTATTTCCAGATTGACTCGTGACTTTGACACAAGATGATTCAGTCGAGGGGCTTCTGCCCAGTTCGGAAATATTACATGGCTCTTTTTCAATATTACCTTTATTGGTTTTATTCGTTTTCTCCTTAGATAATTGTACAGCATTAGAACTTTGCTCAGTACTAGTCATATTAGATTCTGCAGTTCCAGAATTTTCGACGGTATTATTTAATTCTGCTTTACGGTTTGTATAGCACTGTCGATATAGGTCCTGATCTTGTTCCTGGCGTTGCTGCTGATAATTGTGATGATTACTGTGATCTAATGTACTCTGTGTATTATGGCTAATCATTGTGCTTGTTAATGTGTCATTCAATAGATCAGGCTTATGTAGGGAAAAGGATGAGCCGGCATTGATATCTTCACTGTCACTAGTCGGCGTTGAGTTAGATTTTACAGTACCAAAAGTATTTCTTTGATGATGCTGTACGTAGCGTGGTTGTCGGTGTATCTGATCCCAGTTATGAGAAATACTATTGTTAGTAATAGTCAGTTTAGCACTATCTCCACTAGTGGCTGAGTTACCAAGTTCGGGTTTACGATAATGAGAAATTCGTTGGCGCTTAGTTGGTAAACCATCGTTCCCTTGATAATAGCCTGGTCGCTTTGAGCCCAACAATGTTGATGCAGGACTCGTGATAGTTGGAGGTGAACCCGGGTGGGTTGAGTTGGGTGACTGTCCACTACCTGAAATATGGAAAATCGTTGGAAAAGTCATGGCTGATTTGTCAAATAATGTTGTGAAATTACCACAAGAACTGCCATCGCTTGAGCCTGGAGGTGTTAGATTCTGAGGCTTGCGCCTTTTGAGCATTGCTTTTTCCTGCTCTGTTAAAAAAGGCCAATCTTCTTGTACATCGTTCCAGACACACCTATGCAGATGATATGTGTTATCTCGCATGAAAGCAATTTGTTTCAGGACTGTTGCAATCGCATTTTTTTCTTTTTCTCGTATTCCCTCTAAAATTTAAGAACTTGTTAACGATTTTCCATTGTATTATTCTATAAAATTTAGATTTGTTACCTCTATTGATTCGATCATAAAGTTCAGGCCTTTTAAAGGGTCTTAGAGCAAGAAGGTGAATCAGCCTTTCTCTGAAAAATAAATAGTTTTTGTTACATTTTAAGCACTTGTAGTTAAATATGTGCATAAATTTTTATCTTACTTAAGTGGTCTGCGCATAATATCAGTAAGCTTCTTGTGAGTTTCAGGTTGCGAGCGGTTGGCGACCAAATGGCTGGAAGTTGGTTTGCAAGAAGATGACGACTTAGAAGGTTGATTGGCAGAAAGTACGAAATTTGAGGAATCTCGATTTTTTAAAGCTGTGTTTGAATTTGTATTAGAGGAGGATGTTATGGACCTCACGTAATTCTTTACTTTTACCTTCCTACCGATAGGTTCATTAGCCTTGATCACACGGGTACTGAGAACAAACAAAATAAATGCATATAATAACGTTGTTAATTTCCGAGACTTTATATTGCGAAACCTAAAATTAGTTGTACTCGATCTGACGGGTATGATGTTTTTATATAGTAAAAAATAAATTAAATAGATATTTATGATACAATAGTTTGCATTTATTTGCTATTTTCATGAGAAATTCATCGTCACATAGTTTCATTTAAAATATTGATTTATTAAAATTTTAAACTACATTTTTTCCTAAGTTACGAAAGTTCGTATAATACTTTTTAATATTTAATGTATAGCAATGTGGCAATTTTCAGTTTGACAGAAAATTGAAAAGCTGCAATTGCTTGACAGGTAAATAATACACACATTTTTCGGTACAATATCAAAAGGGGCGAAAATATAAAAGACGAATATGTCTGGACGAGCGTGCATGCATTATCGTAAGAAACCGTGATTACGCGAGAATAGAGAAAGAATTTCGATCGCTGTCAAAAAGCTTTTTTTATACTTGTACCACGAGAATCCGGGGCACATTCGATTTTCTGTGATCCAAACAAAAATTTCGACGTCCGACAATCGACAATCGACAATCGCCGCAATGACTTCGTCCTGCAACATTCTCACCTGATAATAATACTACAAAGCTATAAATACGCCGCCCGTGGAATCAGTAAAACCTTTTATAGAACAGACACCAAAGTCTAACAAGCGGAACCCAAGGAGTCTGAGAAACCGATTTTGATGAAACTTTACAGAGACATTCTTTGATAAAAGTTAAAATTTAAGGCCCAAAAATTAACTTATTTCGATCGTTCATAACTTTTGAATGAAAAGAACTATTAATTGATACCTTTTTTGTAATATTTTTAACATATAATTGCTTTGCAATAAAGGTTTTAAGACAACCACGATTTCTCATATATTTCGAGATCTGTTAAAGAATGTCTTTTTAAAGTTTCATTAAAATCCGTTTCCTAGACTCCTTGGGTTTTCCATGGATGTATAACTTCTTCCAAACCATGTCTGATTTTACCACCCAACTAAGGGCCCTTCGAGTTAGACAACGACAGCAGGGACAGTGCAACTATAAACTTGCAACCCTATCTACAGAGTACCTTCAGCCGACAGTAGCTCTATAGAAAAAGTATTTCACCAGAAAAACTAATAATAAATCGGAATGAAAGGCAAAATTAATATACCAGTCTCTTATTTTTGCTTCCTGCAAGAGACTCAAAACATGTTAGTACTGTCTTTTGTGGTTTTTTCGGTCATATTTTGATGTTTTCAGAAAACGTCTGAATGGATGTGTGTGAATATGTGTGTATGTATGCTAACGTCTAGATCTCAGGATCTACTGAACGGATTTTAATGAATTAGGGCTCATCTTTTATGTACGATCTGGGGAAAAAAATCCGTATATTTTTTTAGCGTTTTATTTTATATAAAATTTTTATATTTTCATAAAATAGTTTTTCGGATTTTTTATTTCATATTAATATTTATTTTATTGATTCTAACTTTTCATATATGAATATTGATATAAAATGTGACGAAATGTCACAAGTGTAAATTTCGAATACACCGCACGCACTAGTACGCCCATCCGACGGCTAGGTGGCGAAGACACATGGGATACACGGAGCAGCATATACTGGCTACTCTCCCATTATCAGAAAAGTGTTCCGTAGGATACATAAAGAACTGCGAGGCTCCGACTCATACGTCGACTTCCTCGCCCTTTTGTAAAAAGGCTTGGTGTTTTCACTATCCTTTACGAGACTGCAAGGAGTTGACCTACAGTCTCCCCCCTGTATGTAACCGCATACACTCAAGCTGACCGCCAGTGAGTCCACCTGTTCCGCAACGCCGCCGCCAGAGGGCTTTGGCCAACGACAGACAGACAGACAGGGTGATTTCGGTCGCACACTTCTTTACTAACATTTCTTTATTTAATATATTTAGTCTTATTATTAGTTTAATATAATTATTAAGTTTCATTTAAATTGCGAAGTGTGAGAGACGTTTTCAGTACATTATCGAGTACCGAACTCAACCACTGTACATAATTAGTTATTGTTTTGAATAAACATTTAAGTTACTTGTTTTACATATTAGATCTTGAGTTGAGAATCTATATCACCCTCCGGGAGAAGTTACTGCAGTTCTAGTATCGCACGGCTGTGGGAGTTGACCCGCGCGTGTAGTACGCTGCACTAGCTGCCACCTATAGCACATACGTACCTTTAACGTTACAAAAACACTATTACAAAAAATTTTATTTTGTTTTTTATTTTCAATGATAAATCTGGCTGGTATGGCTGCCTGACGTGAGCATTGTTCACGGTTGACATGATATCCCATGTTTGGAGGTTCTGCAACAAAAAAATCAATGTCATTCATAAAAAATAGACTTGCCGATTTCGAGTGAACTACGATGATTGAAATCCGAAAAAAAAAAATTCAAAATGGCTGACATGAAAATTTTGCAATTTTGTTTTGACCGTAAATTGTTTAAAAAAAAGGGTTGGATATTAATTAATAATTAAGCTTGTAGGTTACCCTTTAAATACGCATGTGTAGAAAACATATGTAAATTTCAGCCCGAACGGTCCAACAGTTTTTTCTGAATCATGTCAACCAGGTCAAAAAACGTTGTTTTGAGAAAAACGCGTTTAAAGTTTTTGTTCTTAAATACATCGAAAATACCATCATTATAGAATAAAAACGACTCTTACCCTTAATCATCGATGCCTGCTCCATACATCACACCTTACACTTCCTCAAATCTCTCTTCTTCTTCTAATATGGCGTTCCTAAGGGCCACCCTGTGTCCCTTAGAAGCTGCTCCACTGCGCTGATTGCTTTTCACTATACGGTAATTCACCGTATTATCAACATTCACTTCAAAATTATGACTAATTTTTGCTAGTTTTTTTGCCGATACACTTGTATAACTTGTGTCCTTTTCAGACGTGAATGGGTTGCCCGAAAATCTTCTTTTTTTTTTGAACGATCTGCTCGCTCATTATTATCTCTGGAATTTTTTCTATTCATTGTTTTCGATTTCTTGATAAGCACTTTTAAAAGAGGTGTAACTGTATTTATACACTGTTATACTAGCTAAACACGATCTTTCAAGTACAAAATCTTATCGAGAACTGCTCCAAAATCAAAACTAGAGTGTGTATGTACCTACGATTTTAGTAGAGGGGATAAAAGGACAGCTGCACATTTCACGATTCAGGTATAAGCATATAGACCCTTGGATACACTCTCGAGACTCTAGGATTATTTCGAATTGTTCGTGTCATTCTCGAATATTCTGACTAATATATATTCTTATTGTTATTTCTGTTACGTTTCAAAAGATACTATCCAAAATTTTAGAGCAGGGGACAATAACTTTGGTAAGTAGCAGCTAAGCTAAGCGTACAACGCGCGCTTGTATTTCATAACATGTGTCTACCTGTTCTCGAAGTTCCTTTTAAATATATTTTTTATATTAGTTTCCATAGGGGAGAGAACCTGGCCGCCATCCAGTAAATACGCGTAGAATGTATGCTCGGAAAAATAGAGTAGAAAATGAATTTAGAGGAAAAGTTGAGTGCTAGTGAACAAAATAACGGAAAGTGTAATAAAATCTTTCGGTTTTAAAAGAGTTGGGAAAGAAAGAGGGGTAAGGGAGATTGGAGATTGAGAAATGGGATATGTAGAATATTAGAGGTAATAAAAAGAGAAATAAAGAAAGGAAGAGACACAAGGAGGAAAATAAAAAAGGCAAGGGAAATATTGGAAGATGTATTAAAGGAAATACAGGAAGACAGAGAGGAGATAAAAGAGCGTATGGAGGAGAGCACGAAAAAGAATAACAAATCAATAAAGGAGATAGGGGAAAAGGTAAAAAAAATGTCAGGAAGAAATGGAAAAACTAAAGCAAAAATGGGAAGGACACGAGACCAGGTGCAAAATGGAACGGAAAAATGAAGACAAAATAGAGGTGGACGGAAGGTTGGAGGATATGGAAGAAAGGATGGAGCGCTTGGAAAAAAGGACGGAAAATTATAAGAAACTAATAGAAGAATATGAAAGAAAAAGGATTAAAAACAATGTAATTATAACAGGGATTGAAGATTGGGACGACGAGAGTGAGATAGAAGAACAAGTCAAAAGG
>UELV01175070.1:39801-49974 GCA_900490015.1 Megastigmus stigmatizans | reverse complement strand
GGTTTAATACCCTATTCTTTATTATTTTATTAAAATAAAACATTATTGAAAACAATTCTCTGTTTATTTGACTTCGGTTTCATCCTGACATGAAAATGTGGTAACACTGGACAACGAGTATCTTTCGCCCCAAATGTATGACGAATGATGCGATGTTGCCAAATTTCTATCACTTCCTAAATTAACCGTGAAAACAAGACTTTGCTTGTTTTGTTAATAAATATCTTTTAATTTTACACGATAACCTATAATAACTTTTATATTTTTGTTGAGATATCAATCTACTAAAAACTAGTTTTTTAATAATGGCATACACCGCTATCTATAAAGCCAACGCCGCACTGGCCTCGACTCAGCTACAGATCCTACCGACTACCTATGCCGGTATCACAGGGATCTACCATTCGCCGACTAGCTTCTAAAATCCGCGGCCGTTATAGTGTTTAATAAAACCATGAAAAAATTAAACAGTATACCTTTTTATTTGAAAATACATGTAATATTATATTTATCTCAAAATCCAAGTAAAATGGGAAAAATTCTTAAATTTTTAAGCATAAAAAGAATACATCTTTTTTATAAGGAAATACATGAGTGTAAAAAAATATATGCACATATAATAAATGCATCTATCCGTAATTTTAAATAAATTCAAATAAAGATTTGAAGGTATAAAACTTTGAATATTGTTGAATAATAAAAGTAAATAATAAAATACTCTTACACTACCTTTAATTGTTAATATTTTATTGTCACTTTTGTAAATAAGTAATTATTATTATTTTCCCTCATTCATTTACCTTCATTCTAATGTGTATTGGAGAAAAATATTATTAGGAGGAATGCAAAAAATGGAAAAAAAAGTTACATAAAAAAAAAATTTCACAGGTGACAAGAACCCTTCTCGCACGAATCGACAAAACGATAGTGCACGCGCTTGAACGCTCTCGGCCATCATTACAAATTGACGTCATAGGTATGGAACTTATACAAACGTTTTTGTTCCCTGAAGGGCTTTGGATAGCTTGAATCGGCTGAAGTATAATACTTTATTAAGAAAGCTTGAATAATTTATCACTCTTGCTACTGTCATTCAAACAGTGAAAAACTATTTTCGATAAACAAAGTAGTGATGCTACTTTTAATCAAATTTACAAATATTTTCAATTTAAAATTACGGGTAGATGCATTTATTATATGCGCAGATATTTTTTTACACTCGTGTATTTCCTTATAAAAAAGATGTATTTTTTTTATGCTTAAAAATTTAAGTATTTTTCCAATTTTACTTGGATTTTGAGATAAATATAATATTACATGTATTTTCAAATAAAAAGGTATAATGTGTAATTTTTCCATGGTTTTATTAAACACTAATATAATGCTTTTCGAATAATTCATTAAACGTAATGAAAATAACAATTTTTCAACCTAATGATAGGTATGAAAAAATCAATTTAAAGAAAAAAAAATTTGCACGCTCGGTAAATTTAGTAGCATTTTGCTACTGATATAGTAGCACCCGTTTGCTACTAAATTAGTAGCACATTTTTCTCCGTGTATAATGTAAACGTTTTTTTGCGATATATGAAAGTTTTTCATTCGAACAAAGCTAGTTATGCTTGCGCGCATGTTAATTGTTTGCGTCAATTCAGTTCTTTCATTGATTTAAGTTTGGACATGAATAAATGTGATAAAGCTAATCTTGATAACATTCGTACAAATAAATTAAAAGATGACAAAACGTTACATAAAACTAACAGTTTGAAAAACAACAATTCAAGAAATCTAAAAATAAAGATAATGATCAGATGATATTAAATGCTTCGGTTAATAATTTTGGTAATGTGACAGATTTTGTAGAGACGTAGCTTAACGTTTAAAAAAAACGATGTTTACTTATTAATAAACTAGTTGCAACAATAAAACAAATGTTTGATTCCTTTGCCCTTAATGAACCATTTCTTAACAGTTAAGGAATGGCGACGCTGCAGTAGAACTGAATCATGTACGCATGGCAATTGAGCCATTCCTTAACGGTTAATTCACATGCATTTGACTCTATTCAAATGCATACTCATTAACTGTTAAGCCGGCGCATTTGAGCCAAATGAATCTTTCTATCAGTGTACAATTATTTTGATGAAAAAGTCTAAGTCACCTGGACTAAAAGTACATACCATTTTAGCTGATCTATTCAAGCGAATAAAATGTGGAAAAACGGAAATGTTCTGTTATCACGTTCCGTAATAAGCTGTCCAATCTTATTCGATCCAAAAACTGAGATTTTCGGTGTAAGGAATAGCAAAATATATTCGAAGAACACGATGCGTTGGTAGCGATGGCTTGCGAACAACTGCGCTGCCTTACCCTGTTTCGTCCTTACCATACCTCTTATTTCTCAAATGAGAATAGAACTGTTTCAGGTAAACGTAAAGTATGCCCATGCATATTCTAAAAGGGCGCCGACGGCTGTGGGATTAGCCGATCTTTGTTCAATGAAAGTAAATGGCCAGCAATATATTATATTGGAAAAACCCAGCATCTGTTCTATATGGATGACCGTATAGTCATACAATCTGAACAACCGGTAAAGAAACATTACTGTTCCGAATGCCTCGGGGTCTGGAGCAGAGGTGCGCAAATGACGATGTTTAATTAGTATACCTATATATATATTGAGCTTTATTGAGGATTCATACAATTTGGACCACTCAGATCAAAGGTAGGATAATGCCGAGTTAGATGGTGCCTCAAGTTAGCGAGGCACGAGAAGGGCCCGTTGCCCCCTCTCTTCCGCGTTGCGAGGAAAATTTTTCGCATGCCTGCGAATCGGAGCGCTTGGCCGAGCTAACCCTGCTGGTGCGCTCCCCTCTCTCTTGTTTTTCATTTGCGCTAGCTACAGAGCTGTAGTTTTCCGAGCTCTCCTTTGATTTACTGCTGCCCCCGCTAAATTCCTCTCCCCCGTGTTTACGAGGGAAAGGAATTTAGCAGGCTGTCTAGCGGGACTTCAGATTTCTAGCTATCTCTCTCTGTCGCACTCCTTCGATCGCATCTTAGCCTGGCGGCCCCAGAAGGACACGAGGTCCCCTGTGCACGTAGGTGACCCTCGCAACCGTATTGGAGACCCCAAGCGGTCAACAACATAGTAGTATAATAAATATAACCTTTCAATAATGGGTAAATGTGCTTTACAACTTTTTTATTTTGTTTAGAATAATTTGATTGAATAATCTGAATAGATAAATGTTCTGATCAATCATAAACAATAAACAATAAACAATAAATAATAAATAAAGAACGAATCCAAATGAGGTAAATGATTGAAAGGGAAACGAGGCCAATCATTCACATATCCGTAATAATTACTTATATACATAGTAATAGCATGTGTACTCTGTTTCGTATCATGTAAACGGTACTTATTTGCAGAATACATTGTAAAAAAAAGTAAAAGTGTACGTAGTATTGTTAAAAGTAGTATTGTAGCTCTAGCTATACTACTATGAATACTATGAATAGGACAGTTAATCTTGCATTCGAAATAGCAATAGTATTCAGATACAAATTTGTTGAAGTTAAACATAAAATGCATCTTTAAATTTGAACAAGGAAATTTCGCCTATTATGTATGTTTGCAATAGATCTATAATATAATGTGTAACAAATAGACCTTTCAAACCCATTCTAAAATGATTTTTTTTTTATAAAAACGTTTTGTCTCACTGCTCAAGAATAAAACTATTTAAGAAACCCTTGTCAATTTAAATTGTTCAATATGAAAAATTATATTAGGTAAAAATATCCAATCAATCCTCTTCTATAGGGTGATTATAATGTAGCGTAATAAATCTAAAGTATTAGTAATATTGAAGTTTTAACTTTGAAGATAAACTAGCTATATAATCTAGTAAGGTGTAGAATAAATATAGATAACATATTATTTATACTCATAACTGCTATTGTAAGGTGCACTGCTTAAGACATATACGGTTTCTTAATAGCTCACATATAAAGTAAAAGGAGAACAAAATCCTAGTAAAATGAAGGATACTACGAAAATTATAAAAGATTAATTTCAAAGTTAAATTAAATATAATAATTGTATATAAACATTAGAAATGAAATATGCGTTTCGCCCCGTATTATTTGCTGGGCTCATCAGTAAGATGACAAGTACCCTATCTTAGACGCAAATGATATGTTGGTTTTGCGCTTTATATATATACTATAGTGTAAAATGATAAATTTAACAGTGGAGCCAAAAAATCGGCTTCCATCTAGCAGGAGTAGTTCGAAGTAAAAACCTTTTCCAAAAGGAAGGTAGCATTTGCAAGACTCATCTCCTGCAGAATTTATAATATGGAAATGACTATGTTATGTTAAAAGTGACACACGCACACACACAACACGAAGAAAAATTTTCTCAACTGCTCAATTTTTGTACTAAAAGTCTTAAAAAATGTTGTTAAGCATTTTTGGAAAAAAATTTTTTTCACCGATACAAGCTTCCTCTCTGATGAGACAAAATAACTCTTCTTATTAGGTAATAAGTCTTTTTACTACTCCGTATGCGAAACACGACTTTTCCCGCTTGTTTTCCGTGCGCGAAACATGCAATTATCGCACTTTTTCAGAGTGCGTGCGAAGTATTTTTATCGTGTGCGAAGTATTTTCAACGTGCTCGAAGTAAAATACTACGCACACGGTCTTACAAGATTGCAATAATTGTATGTTACACACAAGAAAAACAGGTACTCAAAGTCGTGTTTAGCACACATCATAGTAAAAAATATAGTTCTATACACGTGTGCGAAGCAGATGAGCCTCGTACGGGTGTATTGTCACTCTCACATCGCTCGGGCAACAAATCGCATCCGTGTGAGTATCACCCACTTCGCACACTTGTATCGAAATGAATTATTAGCGACTCGAATTAAGAAAATACATGATATGCTTCCTCAGAAAAGAAGCTTTGTGTCAGTGCCAAAAAATTTTTTTTCTGAAAAATTGAGTAGTTTTGAGAAATTTTTTTTTTCGTGTCTGTATGTGAGTGTATATGTGTATATACCTCTGTATTTCGAGAACGCGTGTATCGATTTCAAATTATAAATATTTGTTTTACTCCTTTTTTTTGTCGCACGACGGCTGAAAAATAAATTTTAAGATTCATTGAATCACTTTTTTTTATTTCAGAAAATTACTTTTTTATTTAGTTTTTTAAATTTTTTGTTAAGGGAAGTTTAATGTTTAATAAATTTACAATATAAATTTAAAAGTACATTAAATTATCTACAATTTGACATATTATTTTTGAAATCGCTTGCGTCGTTCTTATTTTATTTCGAAAAATGTCATTTTTTGAAACTATAGTTATAACTTTAGAATTTCTTTATTAATCATTATGAAATTTTACTAAATTTTATAGATTATTGTTAGTATGAACCTGTTTAATTTTCAGGCATTAATATTTTACATTTTTTGAGAAATTAACAATATAATGAAAAAAATTGGTTTTCTATGGGATTCAATAACAGGTGTAAAACTTCTTTTTTTCAAAATTTGATATATTAATAGTATTTTTGTGTCTTGAGAGCTGTATATTTTTTCTATACATTTTTCAAATATTTATATTTCAATAATGATTTGATGAAATTTGATGTTTAATATCTCATTTTATTTATATTTTCAAATACTATTGAAATATAATTTATTAAATTATAAATTCTCAATATTTGATGAATGCAATTTGTTTAAAAAATTTAGGTTATCTTATAATCAATGATTTTTGAATATCTAATAAATTAATATTCATTAAAAAAATTTTGGTTATTATATTATAGTCAATTACTTATTTTATTTATAAAGTTTAATAAATGTATATTAGAACAAAACATTAAGTTAAAGGAAGCTAAGTGCCAATGAATTGGCAGCGGTGTTTTTACTTAAAGTCAAATACTTAAATCAGTATCATGTTCGACGAGATTGTATAATTTAAGCATCAAAATTTGTCAATACATATTATTTGGGTTACATATTTGGGGTACACACAAATTAAAACGATTTGTGTATATCCTAAATTTTGATTGAATCTACACAAACTAAAGTGGAGAAATAACGCAAGCCGCATTATGTTGGGAGATGGACAAGTCTTCGCTTGTGTCAGTCCCAAATAAATTTTTTACTGTGTGCACAAAAAAAGTGTCGACACATAGACAGCTTTGCTGTATATATAATATAGACGAGAGGAAGAATATCCTCTTCGCTCTTTCTTACACTTTGACGAGGGATCGCAGGTCGCGAAGAAAGTCCAAGCAAGTTAATTATCGCTGGCGGAGCTAAACGAGAGGGAGAAGAAGAAGGGAGTGAGGGAAAAATGGTGCATACCGGATTAAGACTGCTCGCTATCGCGGAGGAGCTTCGAAATACCGTCGAGGAGGAGGTGGAGAAGGAAGAGGAAGAGGAGGCGGAGAAAGTGGAGACGATGGAGACGGACTCACTGGAGATCGAGGTGGGCCCTACTGCTACCGACTTACTGCTACTGCGCGCTTATCCTTTCTCCTTTAATGAATAGACGCGAGTAAGAGGAAAAGGGGTGAGGAAGAGAGGCAGTGAGAGAGAGAGAGAGAGAGAGAAAAGAGATGGAAGACTGAATTCATTATACGAAGATCGCCAGCCGCGCGGACTTTTCATTTATTTAGCGCGCTTCTGCTTCGCATTTTGCTTCATCTCCGACCTTTTCTTTCTCTCTCTCTCTCTCTCTCTCTCTCTCTCTCTCTCTCTCTATCGCTTCCTACTCGCTTTTTCCGGATAATGTATATATATGTATGTGAGAGAGATAGAGTCATATTGAAGCAGCGAAATATCTTTGTTTCGATTGACTTATTTTTCCGAAGAGAAGAAATTCCGCGTAGAGAGCTTACACGTATATGGATGAATTTTTACTTGATATATTCGTGCAGCGGAGCTGCTATGCGGATTAAAATATTTCAATCTTAGATAATCTTCCTTGTTTGCGAGAGCGAACGAGAGAGAGTTTCTTCGATATGTTAGAAAGAGTATTCGACGTGGCAACGACCCGATCAAATTTTTCTTGAATTTTAATTAAAATCTCGTCTGCACACTGGGCAAATTTATCAATCCTATTCAATCCGAGCTTTGAGGGGAAAAAAAATTAATTATAAAGTAGAGGTGAAGGAAGGCAAAATTGCTATTTATTTTGGATAAAGTGAAGTTTTTAATCAATTGCCCTGTAAAGATAGGCGCGAGCACCTCGAGAGAGCCGACTTTGATAGTGTAATCCTACGTGTTGGAGAATAGAGAGAAGGCGAGAGATGTAAATCGAAATTGATTTTCGTTTCCAATTTTTTCCTGCCAGATGTCTTTAGGAAATTTCATTTTTTTATCGTGCCAGCAAACGTTAATTCAGGGAAATATAAATCCGGAATAATGCGGTAATTTTTGAAATGCAATTCAATTATACAGGAGAAAATTTTTATTCAAGAGAGCACGCAATACCGGTTATGCGATCTTTTCAGAGAAAGAAAGTAGGTTAATTCGTTGAATTCAAAGCGCAATTACATTTATACTTTATTCAATTTATGGGAGAATTTTAACGCGACTAATGAGCCGTGTGATTGGGAAAAATAATCGTGGAAATAAAACATTTGAATTCATGATGATTAATCAATAATAGAACTGTCAGAGGAAAATCTTGTAAATTTCTGCTTGAATGAAACAAAATCTACTGCGCTTAAAAAGATATCATCTTGATTATTTTCACTTTAAGGAGTTTTTTCTCGACGTATAATCAATCCATCTATGCGAAGGGATTTCACTTTGATTCAAACGGAAGACTATTGGAAATTTAAGCAAAGATTACTTTTGCGCGAGTCAAATATAAATATATTTGTGATGGAGAAAAACATTCAAAATTGTTTGTCATTTGAGAAACATAGTAGTAGGTACCGCATTGTACGTGATAAGGCAATTTTTACCTGTTCTCCAATTCAATTAAAACGTTCATTTTTACTTTAAATGAAAAGTTTTCATAGTATGCTAAATGGCGCTATAAATTTTATGCATCTACTCACAAAAGTAAAAATTTGTAAATTATTTTGCACTTTATACAGAACATCATTTCCCTTTATATTATATTCTTCTAAAACCATTTAATCCTACCTTAATTCTTAATCAGTTTAGTCCAAACTCTGGCGGCTGGCAAACAATGCCGCCCGAAAATGAATATTATTTATTCCAACAGTTGAACTTTTGCAATTTACATATTTGCGTAGTGCACGAAAAATTTGAAATTCAAAAAATTTTTGAAACCTCTTTTACGTGGGCGGAAAGTGAAAAAAGACCAGATAACATTATTTTCAATCTATATTTTTTCCTGCTGAAAAGCACATCTTTTCAACAAGTCCAATAGTTTCACATTAACTACCTTTATATTACTTCTTGGTGCGACAAAAAGAGGAACGGTTTTCTGTTTAATTCATAATCGGAAAATTCTATTGTAGACAAACAATGTAATACGAACAATTACTGTCAGTTACATTCTTCTTTAAAAAGTTCATATCGGAAGTAAAACAATGTCACTCAATAGGAATCGATATCTGTGAAACTAAAGATATGACGGCCAGTTAACGTTGACCTGATTTTCCAAGAAAATTCTGTTCATTTACTGTCCTATTGCTGAGCTGAATCAAGATTCTCAATGACTAGTTTCATTTTAATCACTGTATAGCGTCTATCGATGATAGTCAACTTTTCCACGTGACACACATTTAAATCTTCAGTCGCCACACGATCAATTTAATTTTAAAAATGTATTGAAACTTACACTCATCACTCATAAATCTCCTCACACACGTTTCCTCAACTCTCTCCCAAATGACAATAACCGAAAAAAAATACAAAAAAAATCTCCACCAAAATCCCAGCAAGCTGCACCCACCAATCTAAATTAAGAATGCTGGAAAGAAGCAAAAGCCGAAGTAAAAAAATCTCTGCCTTCAATTGATAATGCCCTCATACACCCGCATTCACCTACATACAGACATACACATACACACACACACACACACATGTGCACAAACAATGGTCTGCGGTTTGAATGAAGCGGCGCGGCGGCCGAACGGCGGGCAATATCCCCTTGACTTCTTACAGGCGAGCCAGGCAACAACATCGCGGGAAACGGGCAAATTGGACATGAGCGAGACGGGAGTGGCGAGGCTACCCGAGGCCGTCCGTGCCTTTGCAGGCGTGCGGGAATTCTTTCTGGGTCACAACCAATTGGCCCCGCTCGACGGCAATCTCAAACTGCTGCTTAGGTACGTCTTTATAGAACCTCTCCGCCCTTTCTCCACCCTTCCTGCTCCCTTCTATTATACCCTACTCGCAATTATATACATCGAGATAGCCCATGCCAGTGGGATAGTGGCAGAGCAGACTCTTACTCTCTCTGTCTCTCTCTATATATAGGGAGAGGGAAGGTTCATTGTGGCACGGCATGCCTGGAACTTTGCCTCGCTCTATTAGCCCCATATATATAAATATACCAGGGAAGCGAGGATTTTCCAGGAGGCTTGGCCGGTGCGGTATAACTGCCGATTGAATTTTCCGCGTCCCCTCCCCCACTTGACTCGAGCGATGCACTTGGCTTATTAGTTAGAGTCTGCGGTTTTGTATTAACTTTCTTGCTCTTCTCGCTGCAGCCCGTATATATATGTTAGATCCTCTCTCTATCGACACTGATGAATTTCTATTTGATGCAAGCTGTAGAGGGGGGTAGGCGAGCATACGGTAGACAACTAATAAGTTGTTTCACTGCAAAACTATCATCAGCAATAATTGACGGAGGCGTATGGATATTTTTGGACTGTAGAATCATTTACTTTTCGGACTTGATAAACGCAACTCAATTGTTAAATATTTTTTACGTTCGCGAAAAAGTAATCTTACATTTGATTGGTGTAGCGGTAAAAGAAACTGAATCTCGATTGATAAAATCCATTGTCAATAATATATAGAAAGTCGCGAAAAAGAACGAATTCCCGCGTTTATTAAAGTTTACTGCTAAATTCTGGAGGGACGAGGAATAAAATTTATGATTTTCTCAGCGTCTATAGGACGGTGAAAAGGTCCTCCCCCCCCCCCCCCCCCCCCCCC
>UELV01175070.1:25394-36914 GCA_900490015.1 Megastigmus stigmatizans | reverse complement strand
GGAAGCAAAGTTGTGCACCTAATAAAAAAAGTCAGTGCCTCATACTATTATACAATTTTGTAGCTGAAAAATTTACTCGGGGGTTTTCAGCTACAAAATTGTTTAAATAGCACGAGACTCTGAATTTCTTTATTAATTTTGCAATAACAATCATTTTGCAATGTCAAATTAAATACCTATTGCCAGATTTGCAATCAGAGTGATTGACAACCCCCGAGTAAATTTTTCGGCTACAAAATTGTTTAAATAGCACGAGACACTGAATTTTCTCATTAATTTTGCAATAACAATCATTTTACAATGTCAATTTAAATACCTATTGTCAGATTTGCAATCATAAATACAACACTATAGTGTTTACGAAACATTTCCTTGAATTAAATTAATTGTAGCTTTGACGATCATAAATATTCATTTCAATCTACGAAATAATGAATGTCATACGAAATAATCAATGTCAAATTAAATACCTATTGCCAGATATGCAATCAGAGTGATTGAAAACCGCCGAGTAAATATTTCGGCTGCAAAATTGTTTAAAAAGCACGAGACACTGAATTTCTTCATTAATTTTGCAATAACAATCATGTTGCAATGTCAAATTAAATACCTATTGCCAGATATGCAATCGGAGTGATTGAAAACCCCCGAGTAAATTTTTCGGCTGCAAAATTTTTTAAATAGCACGAGATACTGAATATTCTCATTAATTTTGCAATAAAAATCATTTTGCAATGTCAATTTAAATACCTATTGCCAGATTTGCAATCGGAATGATTGAAAACCCCCGAGTAAATATTTCGGCTACAAAATTATATAATAGTATGAGGCACTGACTTTTTTTATTAATTTTATATTTGTATTATTGTTTATTTTATTTTGCATTGACAGGTATTTATAAAGTGAAATTGCAAAATGTGTAACAAATTTGAAATTAGTATGCAGAACCGTTACATTGGAAAAACGCATACTGGCATGGTGAATCAGAACTGCACCTAACCCCAAAAATAGAGATGCGAAGGCAGCTGAAATTATTGCTACTACAACGGCATGTGGTACCTGCAAAACCCGTACCACGTATCGAAAATCAGCGTTCTAACTTGAGTAGCCATAATACCGATACAAGCATAGTTTTACCTGACACCGTCCTAAGATTTGCTTATGCCCGAGCACTGAATTTTAAGATACTATGTATAGTACAGTAATTATATGTACCAATCACTCGAAAATAAGATAATAGTATTATAAGTTGGCATTCTGCTAGGAATTAGTATCAGTTTTTGTGGAGATTTTCTTTCTCCGTGTGGCAAATCACCGTACAGCACTGTAAAAAACGATGCATGTACGGACCTAACCGTTCCTATAGCATTGTCCCTAACCGGCCAAAATTTTTTCCGTGCGTATTATATACATATATAAAGGAGGAGAAAAGTATGAAACCGGGACTAAATTAGCTGTACTCTATAGATAAAAAAGTCCTTTGGCTTCTCCAAGGGGATTTTTCTATAATACTAATATTTTGATAATTTTTTTTAAATTACGAATATTAATTCCAGTGAAACTTGTCATAGATTTTATTAGATTTTTGAATCGATTGTACAATGATTAATTTGACTTATTTACATTCAGTTGTATAATGAAATACCATGTTGAAAAAAGTTGAAACTCCTTGAGAAATCAAATTTCTAAAGCAATTATAGCCACTTTTTCATAGTACTTATATGTTTAGGATGAGATGACTGGATTAAATCAGTAAACTACATATTGAGAAGTAATATTTCTTTTAATAACAAAAACCTTGTTAATATTTACAGACTTTAAAAATTTATATTTAAGGAGATTTCAAAGTCCTACCGCTACCAGAGAACGAGTTTACCGACCCAATCCAGAATAATTAGTTATAACTAAATAAATACTTTCAATTATACAAATTGAAAGACATGTACACTTTTTTCATTAATTAAGTATCTATCTGGCAAAGTTTCAAGTGAAAATTTCAATCACACCTTCAAAACTTCTTATTCCGAAAAAATTCGCTCATTTCGAAACAAGAATTTTTGAAACATTTACTTGAAACTTTAGTAGGTGATAAATAAGTCATAGACGAAGTGCTCCTGTATTAGGGATTTGTATAATTGAAAGTATTTTTTTATTTAATACGAATTCTTTCTTTCTCAGCTGGTAGAGTTTAGCACCCCCTTAAGAAAGCGCATTATGCGTAGAATCCGGTATTAAAAAAAATGTAATATATCTGGTAATTATATCACAAATAATCTCAATAAAGAAAACAGTATCCTATGATTAAAATAGTACCAAGAATATCAAGAGTATTGGAATTATTGACGATGATTGCACCGAAATCGGGTTTATCAAATATTTTAGGATCGAATTCATCATAAGCAAAGATAGATTCCAAATAGTGATAGAGTCCAGCTTCTTGAAAATAGTCAAAATCCCTTTTAAATTTATCAAAGTATGGAAACCCAGGTTCCACTTCATACGAGTAGCGATGACAAGTAAAAACACACTTAGATATTCTCATTACTGACAATCGTTTTTGTTGCTTCAATAACATCCATGATAACTCCAACATATCATAAATACAAATACAATTTCTCTCGCTTTTCAATTTAGTAATACAATTTTTTTGGATATTCAGGTTGAATGTTTTTTTTTTCATGCTTCCCATGTACGCTCCATCGTTATTCTTAAAGAAAAAGTCTGAATCAGATAAATGTGTGTACAGTTCTAATCCGGACGAGTTGATTTCCTTGGCGTTGTCCAAGATAGGTGGCGGAGTCCATCTAAAAGCAATAACATCCAGATGGAAGTCGATGGTATAAATAATCGCTCTTGGACCGATGTTCCCAACATTTGTTGAATGATATTACAAATCTCCCAATATTGATCTTCGAACTTGAGTAAAAATTTTACAATAATGACACCTACTAAGATAACGATGCTTACGATGACATATGCAAGAACATTATAAGGATGGCGCGGGACATTCTTTTGCATCCTCGAAACAACCGCAACGAACTTGATATTAATTTTACTCCTATTCATACTTGCAGTAAGACGATAAATAGATCGCTTCAGAACAGAACACGTGAAATTAAATTTCTTAAAAATGGCATTTAACAATGCCATACTTGGACTAGTAGTATTTATGACATTTCTTTATGGCTTTTGGATGATGTTTATATGGTGGGATGATAACTATTCCACCCTATATAAAAAGATCCTCCTCAAGCATAATCGCGCGCCGCCCGCCATAGACACATAAATAATTATTATGTTAATGCCCAAAAAGAGTTTTTTTTTTTAAGCCAATTTAAGCGGTTTTTACCGATTTTTCACTGTTATCTTGGAAGGAATTGGTTTTAAAGAAAAGTTGACTACAAAAAAGATGTGTTTTTTTTTCTAGATCTTGAATTTCGTCTATTTATACTTCAAGATATATTAATTTTTTTTAAGTTATAGTTAAAAATCGATTTTTCAACATATTTAAAAGGTATACCATTACGAAACCATTCAATGAATATAGCCCAAGATAGGAACGTTCCTATTCTATAATATAATAAGTTATTCCCCAAAGTTTCCGTCAAATGTTCATGAAGAAAAACGGTTAACTTGATAGCACACATACATACGTACATCCTGACTAAAAAAAATGGCTCAATATCCATTTTTATCGTAATGGAAATTTGTATTGTGCTAAAATATGTGACTTTTGGAGTTTGACACTTTTTACGATGATGAAAATGTAAGTCACTACCGTATAGCAGTCATATCTAAAAACCATCCGCAGATACGGAGTTTCCCATAATTCTCTCGTAAATCAGCCGAACGATCCGCGAGTTTCAAGAATTTTCCGCAGAGCGTCCTCTTAGCCGAAGTACCGCGCGGGTAATAGCCTCCGCGGCGCTATACTATACCAGACCACCAGCACCAGCACCACCAGCAGTAGCAGCAATGAAACGAAGCGCGCAATCGTGCATAAAGATATTGATAATTGGCTGCGCTGCGCTACACCGATCGTAGCTAATGAAAATTCGAGAAGAGTAGCTACCCATATATACATACACACACACACATATATATATATATATATATATATATACGTACACGTATACGTATCGCTGAAGCTCTCTTGCATTTCGCTCGTTCAACTGCCGCGTGCAGCGACTAACGAACTACCCGTCCGCCGTGTAATTAGAAGCTCCTCGCCAACGTCGCTTTTCGACTCTGCAGCCGCGCGAAAAGTTCAAAGCGAAATTCGCTGAATTACACGAAAAGGTGCAAGAGAGAGAGAGAGAGATAGCCATGTGCCTTTCCCTCTTTCGCGGGAAAAACCTGTGTCGCTTCGACGTGGGTATACATATAGAGACGTGTGGAAATGATAAAAGTTGCGCTCATTCGATGGAAAATCTGCTGTTCGACAGAAAAAAAATAGACACAGGAGGCCGAAAAAAGTCTGCCACGCGGATCGGATGATGCCTTTTCACGGTTTATTAAATGCAGAGGCGGTGAGCTCGCGCGTCTCTTTTTTTTTCTACCACCTTTTCTCGTCCTCGCTTCTTTTATTATAGCTGGACGCAGATTTGCGATAAGCGACTGGATAATGGAGTTTTATGCGGCGATAAATTTGTCCGAGCAGATCCATATATATATATATATATATATATACGGGATGAAAAAAAAAGAAGAAAAAAAAATCGCACAGGTTGCAGCTCGATGACTTTTTCGTAGATCTCTGGCGCGCGTGCAGGAAAGTTCGGGATTGTTTTCCATCGATCTCCCTGATGGATATAGCTGGAAAGCATTTCTTTACACACACATGTATACAATATTATTAATCATATATTAATATCGTATAATGTAACCTCTATCCGCGCGTTGAATATTAATACGCCATTAATGGTAATTTATACTCTGGCGTCGAGAGTATGTGTATCATCCGGGGTGGGTCATGATAAACGAGGAAAATTAGTCGGACGCACCATCCCCCAACACACACGCGTGCTGTCGCAAAGTAGTTTTTGCTGAATAATTCATTTACAGCGCGCGGTCACGATGAAATAATTACTGCCACTGCGGCCAGTAAGAAAACTTGCGGGTGTGCATGCAGAAGCTGCGCATCGCGGGAAACAACTTCTCGAGGACGAAAAGTCTGTGTGTGCGCGGGTGTGTAACAGAGCGACGAGGACGCGGAGGTCGAATCGTGCAATAGCGCGTTTTTACCTTGGCTGCGCGGGGAAGACTGTCATGAGCATAAAGTCGCTCCGCGGAGCTCGCCGGCAACGGAACTAAAACGATTTTCGCGCTGCTACGGACTTGATACATAAACTCTTGCCCTCGCCTGAAACTTTGACACTGCAGCGTATATAGCAACTGCGGAGTCCTATACATGTATATGTAGAAAAACTATATCGACGCCGCGCACAGACTTGACATTTCGAAAAATCATAAACCTTTTTGGCATAGACAATCTTTACGGCTTTTTATCAAACTCTTCTCTCTCTTTTTGAAAATGAAGATACACGCCATCGTGCAGTATTTCACGATGTACGCTCGAGGACACAAAACGAATCGATCGATCGCGCTCAAAAACACACGCAAATTACGAGTACAATACCTACCAACAGAAGGAAAAAAAAAGAAACATTTAACCACGGCGGACACAATACACGACGGGGACACAACGGAGCTGCATTGAATGAGGAAACGGTACATATAACAATTCAATTAATAACGAGTATACGCGGCAAGAAAATTCACGCGGTCGAGCGCGACGCAAACTCGGTGCAGGGATGAGATCGCCGTGATCGTCGTAAACAATGGCCATGAGAATGCGATACGCCTCATTGATTCCCTTTCTGCCGTCGTTCTATACATATACACACGCTGCACCTTTTTCAGTGCGTAATTATAACGAAAGCCCCGCATCAAAGTTAATACTTAATACACACGAGGTGTAGGTATACACACACAAGTATATACACGAGTCGCAAGCCGCGTGTGTATAACGAAGGGGTACATTGTAACCGTGGCGATACAATGCACGACCGCCACTCTCAATGCCTATACTGTCAATATCCAACTCCCGGCTATGCCAACACACTCGCACACACATAGAGAGCCATAAAATAAATAGTTGCAAAAATCCAAACGATCGATCAATCCTACCTAGGCGAATTTATCTCTCTCTCTCTCTCTCTCTCTCACTCTCTTTGCGGCGTATATATGCACAAATCAGCAAAAGTATTGTTATGTATATATCGGAGCTGGGGTAAACAGATAAAGGGTCGGACAGTAATTCACGGTTATATACGTGGCGCACACGCGAGTGAGAGTTGCAGATACATATCCGCGCGGTCGATCGATATCGGACCTATATATATACACATCTACGGACGACTACTCCACTCGTCCTATCTCCTCCTTTTCTCTCTCTCTCTCTCACTATATACAAACACGTGATCCTGTATACCTCTGCGATTCCGTCTCGTCGTTGTATCCCCGGATACGTCGGTATACGTGTAGACCCACACACGCACACACACACACACTCAGATAGACACACAAGCGGTGCAGCGGCGGCATCCCGCTTCTTTCATCACATTGTCTCCTGCGCTCCGAGCGCGATTTGTCTCCTCGTCGCGGGCTCTCTCCTCTTATTCGCGTGTGGGTGCAGATACACACCTGCGCTCGAGCGCCCCCAGATATTGCAATTCCGCCCCAGTCTTCTATACTATTTGTCTCTCTCTCTAGCTCTCTCCCTATCTATATCTATCTATCTATCTCGTTCGCGCGCTCTCTCTCTCTCTCTCTACCACTACTCCTGTCCAACTCTTATCGTGGAGTAGCGCGGGAGTCGTGCAGGGGTGTCCTTATAATTGGACGGTGGGTGGGTTTTAACGCGGAACTTTGTCACCCCGTATATGGGAGCGCTATCGTGTTATAAGGGCTTCTCTCCCTCTCTCTCTCTCTGTGGCTGCTCTGCTAAATGAGCCGATGCCAAATTCTTATTTACAGCAAATTGCTTTTTGCTCGGGGATAGAAGCCTTATACGATCGAATCTATGCGATGGGGCTTTTTTTTTCATGGTCTTCGGAGCTTCGTTTTCCCTTTTTTTCTACTGCCGCTCTCGCGTGCAGAGTCTTTAGGTTGTACGCTGAACGAGTAATTTTCGAGCGTGGTAATTTTATTGGACTTTATAGGGAAGGAAGGACTTTATAGAGCGCGAGGGATTTTATATATATATATATATTTGAGGCGGAGCGGCGGGCGAGAGCTGCAGATCCCTTCTTTTTTTTTATGGGGCGACAGATTGACGGGAGATCGTGAAAATTCGGAATTGTGACTTTAGGATTCTGCCTTGAGGTCTCTCTTTCTTTTTTTTTTGCTTGATCGCGTCGATGCAATTACACTGGGTAATTATTGTACCGAGAGCTCTTTTCAACATTTTATGGCGCGGAGGATGAATTTATTTGGGAAATATTGTATGCATTGACTGAGAGGTGCTATTAAGTGGAATATTTTTAATCTTTATTGAAATGGATTGAAAACAAGTGTAAAAAAGGGGGATATATTTTTACGCTTTTCAATAATGTTTGATTTCGAAATGCATTCATTTATTGATACTTCAACGGAGGGCTGGCATTAAGTTATAGTCATAATTCACGTGGTTAATGATGACTTCAGCTCTGATGCGATTGAAATTTATACGCCGCCAATGGGATCTTCTACAAAATTTAATGTATTCATTATTCAAATGAATAAATTTTATACGATGCGCGCGAAAATGCTCTTGCGGCATATACATTATATATATATATATATGTAGGCATACATTATTTTTGAACTTTATAGTATGGACCAGCTCTTTAAAGGTGGGAATACACATTACATTTCATATGCATGAATATACATTTTTAGGTAAATATATTCCCCCACCGATAATTGATTAAAATCGGAAATTTCGTATTATTCGCTTATATAATATATAACGCGTGAATCGACGCGTGAATATCAAAAGGCAATATTTCGAAAATCCTTGCATTACAAATAAAAACGCACAAACGTACATAAAAAGCTGGAAATCCATCTTTACAATATATTACATTTATTCGAAATAATTTCGCGCGTCCGAGCGACGGATTAGTTATTATTTATATATTTTGTTCGGAGAGGTGCAAAAAAAAATTGAAGTACAATTTTGATGCGTGCAATTCGTAGAAATTGTTCCGAAGTACAATCGCGAAAGTGAATAACGGTGAAATTTACATTTTACCTTTCAAGCGGAGGAGGAGAGAGAGCCGCGGGATGCTGTCAATCACCGATGAGGATCAATAGAATCAAGAGAATTTCCAGTTGATCCGTATATAGTCATATGCTGAAAAGCGAAAATCTGTTCGGGTAGAAGGAATATAATTGAGAGCTTTTCCTCTTATGCGGAAAAAAGAGGCATGGAAAATGTACGCTTGCAAAAAAAAAGCTGCTGCTGCTGCTGTATTGACTTCTGCCATTCATGATATTCTCTCATTAATTCCATGACCGACGGCTTCATTACGCGCATTTTACTATACGTACAATGATTACAAGTCTCGGGAAATTGATCGCGGATAATAATTACGAGGTCTATTGATTCGAAGGCAACTTTTGGCGTGACGAGGGGCCGTTCGTTGTGTATATTTCACTCTTCCCGAAAAGATTGTAAAAGCTGAGCGAAATAAAAATGTCCTGCGCTCCACTTGATACATAATGAAACATCGCGCGATACTTTCTTTCTTTCGTAATTCCCGCTTTAATTTGTGCGATTTCGACGGCCTCGCCTACAGTTTCATAATTCGAAATGCTATATCGCTGCATTTTACAAAATTTATATTAAATCTCGAGGAAATCCATTTTACTGCAATAATATTGATTCCCATGTTACTGAAAGATGTATGTTCTGCATCAGTGTGTTCAATAGCAGATTCATCGGTGAAAAATTCCAGCATAAATCGTACGCGATGTAAATTTCTAACGCAACTCGGATGCATTTTATTTTTATTTTATAGGTTATTAAATAAGTTTTATTTTGGTGCCGAATGCCGCATGTAGAATAATTACTGTTTAATTACACAATTTTGCATCCGTTGCATAATAATTGAACTGTGTTGTTTAAAATGTACATTTTGAGAAATTTAATTATTTTTACGTTCATCAAATAAATGCTTTTAAACGCAACAAGCATTTTATCATAATAAAATAAAAGCAATAAACATTAATTCCATTTTACGTAAATGCTTAAAAAGCATTCCAAGTATTTAACTTAATATTTCAGAAACGTTATGTTTAAACAGACAAACATAAAATTACGTGATATATAACATTATCGCGAGAGCGACCGAAAAAGGAAAAAATTATTTCATTTTCATATATAAAATTACAGCATATATGGCGAGCGTACAGCAAGTGAAATCACTCCAACAACACAGCGGCAAAGGATATAATAAGCTGTTACGCGAAATTAGCGCGTAGTAGCCAGGAGCGTGGGCGATAATCTGATGCTGAAAATACAACAATTAACCGGTCGTGCGCGGCGTTTTTAATCATTCTTTTTCTTTTTTTTTTTACATCACAACGATATATACACATGGTGTAACGCAACTTCCGCGTGCAATGCGCGCGGCTCTTCACTTTCATGACGATAAATATACAGGCAGACCTCTCCGCAAAAGCCTCTTCAATTTCTCGTGCACACATATAGCATAACATCCGGATATATATACGTTATCGCTCGCTCAAGCAGGCGAGTGGCTCGCAATGAAACTCGGCAGTCGCGGTTATACACATCGGCAATTTAAAAAAATAAATTATTAGCTGCTTTGATATTCCCCGGCTGTGCACCGATGCTATAATCGATGATTAAGCGAAAAATACTTTTCAGCGTGTGTCCGATAGGTGGAATTGGCGAAAGTGCACGGCGCGCCATGATTTTAGTATCGTTGCGTTAAATAACAATGGTAACGGGGTATCAAAATTCTGTGCTGGCGCGTATCGATTATGCATATCGAGTCATCGATACTTTAAATACGGCAATTCACCCAATATATACAGTAAATATTATAAACATCGCGCAGAAAATTAAGCGTCTATAAAGAGGATTGCAGTGATTAAAATAACATCCCGTAAAATAACCATCTAAAAATTCTCATAATACTACAAGCATCGCGTATCCTCCAAAGTGCAGAGCGCCGCGCAAAAACAAAATCACCCACACATCCTGCCTCCTAAAAAAAAAAGAATCAGGCTACTAGACGGCCGATACCTATATACAGAACCTCACCGACCCAACCACGAGAACAAAGCGAGAGAGAGACTATCGTTGTTTTATATATATATATATATATATATATACTCACACACAGAGTTTTTTGCAATACGATAGCGGGGCGCAAGAAAGTATATCGTATCTGCGGGCATACAAAAGAGCGTGTTTTGCCAAGCGGATTGTTGTCTCGGAGAACTGGCGTCGTGCGCGCGCGCGCTGCTCCTCCTCCCGGAGATTACGCAACTTTTGAAAAGTGTGCTTTCTAATCTCCTGCACACAAACACATATACAGAGAGAGAGAGAGAGGGAAGACACTCTCTCGGACTAGACTGTTGGAGTGAGTATATAGAGACAGAAGGAGCGCGAGCAGAGGAACTACGCTCCGAACGCAACGCTGAGCGTAACGTCTGTGTGTGTCTGGCATCGCGATTGTGTGCGCAGCGAGTCCAAGTAGTGGGGCCTTATAAAACGAAAGAAGAAGTAAGGTGGAAGAAGAACGAGGGATCTGCCCTTCAAATCGCACTTCCTCCGACTGCTGCCGTCTGGCGTGTTTCGCGTGAAAGGAAATTCACCTGATTTGCACGACGCCGGTTGCGGGGATTTTGCGACTCTCTCGCCCGCCGCCGTCTTACTGCACCAGAGGATTTTCTCTTTTCGGACGTCGCAACGTATATATATATATATATATATAGAAGAGGGGAATATGCTTGGGCAGTTTTGTGAGAAATAGAGGAATGGGCCAGGCAGGGATTCTCTTTCTCTCTCTCTCTGACTGTGTGTATATTGTCTCGGCCCGCTCTTTCCGAGAACGGTGCAAATGAAGGAAACTAATGAGTCTAAGTAATGGGGTGCAGTCGTGCGTGGCCAAGCGGATCACTTGCGCCGCTCGTTTTTATTTCGGACGCCAACTATGCCGCCGCCGCCGCCGCCGCTGCTGCCGCTGCTGCCCAAGAAATATCCTCGGAATCTGCCTACGCTTCTCTTTTTTAATCAAATGCAAATTTGAGGGATTAAGATTTATTGCGAGCTTTCGGCTTTCGTGCAGCTTTCGAGAGATGGACTATTTCATAAAACGTACACCTGTATAGGTGTATAATCGGCGGCGAGGATGACTTCTTGTAGTTTCGAGTATGTAATTTTAATCTTTGCGTCTAAGATAAAATCGATCGTTTACGTGTGTGTGTGTGTGTGTGTGTGTG
>UELV01175070.1:0-25374 GCA_900490015.1 Megastigmus stigmatizans | reverse complement strand
AATATGCTTGGGCAGTTTTGTGAGAAATAGAGGAATGGGCCAGGCAGGGATTCTCTTTCTCTCTCTCTCTGACTGTGTGTATATTGTCTCGGCCCGCTCTTTCCGAGAACGGTGCAAATGAAGGAAACTAATGAGTCTAAGTAATGGGGTGCAGTCGTGCGTGGCCAAGCGGATCACTTGCGCCGCTCGTTTTTATTTCGGACGCCAACTATGCCGCCGCCGCCGCCGCCGCCGTTGCTGCCGCTGCTTCTTCTTCTTCCCGGCCCAGCCGCACTTTACACATATAACCACCCGCGTTTCAGCTATACCTATTTATTATTGAACGATCGGAGCGAAGGTATTACGAGGCCGGAAATTTTAATGGTGAATTTAACAAATTCTACTGCTCGTCGACTAAACCAGATACCGCTGATTTATATGGTATATATATATATATCGAGGAATAAAAAAGTAACGGGATATCGGAAAAAAAAATCACTGTTTTGCTTGTCAAACAATTCCAACGCGAGCGCGCGTGTTATTGAAAATCCCGACAAATGAATGGCATTCCAATCCCGCCAAATACACGTATATATGTATATTCTTGATCTAAATAGCATTGATTCGGTGTAGCGTGCATAAGCCCGCGGCAGATACACACGCGGATATGTGTATATAAAACATCAAACGCGCGGTTATAAACAAATTCGAGCGGCGCTTATATTTATAGCGTCCATCCAATCAAAAATTAATCTACACGCACACGATAGAAAAGTAAAATTGATGCAGAAAACACTCTCTCTTCCGTCGAATTCCCATCATCTCGTCGAAACTCTCGCGAATCTCCGCTCGTTGACTGCACAGCTCGTCCAAATACCGCAATTCCAGAGATAGAGAAGCGAGCCCCGCGTCGCATTCCCATCCCTATAAACAACGCATTTGTATATACGAGAGCTGCGGCGACGGCCACTTGTCCACGACTATATATAGTGTAAATCGTCGAAGTCGTTGTCGACAGCGCGCGAGCCTTTGCTCTCCCCTACATACACACACACACAGACACATACATCGCACACAAACACATGGTCGCGAAGCAGTTGAGCGACACGGTTTCGCTTTATACTCCTCGGTCCGTATAGTAGGTCCGACGCGGTGTAATTTCATTCTGTTACATCAGATACGAAGCCGCGCGTACACCGCAAACTTCTCCTCTCTCTCTCTTGCTCGCTCTGCAGTCCGCAGTAGTAGTAGTAGTAGGTAGTAGTGGCTCTCTCGACCCCATGCATCCCTGGCCATGCCCCCCCTCCCCGCTCGGCTCCTCCACCTCCTCCTACTCCTCGCCACCTTCTTTCGACTTCCTTCTTCTTCCTTCGCTCTCTCAGCTGGCCGCTATATACACGCGCGGCGCGGCTACTCCATATAGACACCACCTCTCTCTTTCTCTTGCTGCTTCACCGTATAACCGAGACAGACAGAAAGAGAGAAAGAGAGTTGTCGGTAGTAGTTGGGGTCCGCGCTTCCAAGCCTCGCGCTCTCGCTCGTAATAGTCGAACGCTCGCGCTGTCCGATGTGCCGCCGAGCTGGTGCACCACCACGTAGTGCGTTATACACCGGAGGTATAGGTAGCGGCGTCGAGCACCACCGGCTCACTGCCAAACCAGACACTCTCTCTCTCTGTCTCGCGTTTTATTCCTTACTTCCTCCTGCAGGACCTCTGCTGTGTACTTGCGAGAGCGAGGGAGACGCGACCAGTGTTATGATATACCTATAAGGGTTCTTTTGTTTTCGGGAATTTTATCGAGTGAAACGATTGGATCGATGTGGTGATGCTGTGCGCCGGCGGCTGTGATTTACACGAGTTTTGTGAGAGATAAGTGCGAAGACGCTCGCGTTCGGTTGAACGAGTAGCAACCGACGAGTATTGGGACGACATTCGCTGAATGGATCGTTTGTGCATCGATGAAGTATATACCACGTATAGCTTCTCTTGGCAGATTACATTAGGTATCGATTGTTCATTAAACACATTATTATTCCATCTTTGATTAATTAAAAAGAATATGATTTTTTGCCTTCTGTAATCTAAATTACTTTATGGGCGTGAAATTATTCAAGTACTTAATTGCGCTAATTGACTGTTTTTTCAATAACGGAATATTTGCAGCGATGCCGGCCCTCGCGTATAGTTGACCCAATATCGGAAAGATATTATATCAAATTGTTATTACTTTCAAATCTTCTGTTTGTACAAACGATTATTCATAAAGTACACATTAGCTTGTTTACTGCAGCTGGCAATATTTAATATAGATCGCGCGTGCATTGCGAAATTAAAATCAAAAGTATACCGAGGAACGTAAAAAATGTCATTTCTTTATTATATAAGAGTGAGTCTTACGGTCTCTGACATTTTAGCTACCGAATTCCACAACACGTGCGCACGCAACAATGCCTTGTTGGAGTAACAAATTATCCGCCTTACAATAGGCGGTAATTAGGCGAATTGAAAAGCGTATCCGAGTAAATATATAAATACTTGCTTCGTTCCTTGGAAAAAAAAAGAAGTTTTTCCAATTAACTACTGAGCTTCAAAGGTATACGCAAAAACTTTCTTAAAATATTGTATCTTCCTCCTTGGCAACTCGCGTAATATTAATACACAAGTTCGCCAGGAGTTTTCATTAAATCGGTCGATTATTAATTTACTTTCCGAAGTACGAGAAGGAAAACAAAATACTGCAAGCCGGGATACATTTGAATATGCGAATGCGAAAGTATTCTATATTAATTTTGACGTGCGTCTCGGTAGTAAATCTTGTTACATGGGGGGGGGGGAGGAGGAGGAGGATGGAGTCTTTTTCATACTTTCTTCAGCCCTTGGCGCGGTAACTCGCATAAGTTCGGTCGAGCTAATCATTCATCATAACTTCTATTCTTAATTAAGTCTCGTTACTTAAGCATCGCGGGATCTTTTATAAAATTTCTACGAAAACTCGTCGTCGTCGTCGCGCGATGGCTTAATTAACTACTCCGTAATGATCCATCATCTTCATTACGGCGCAATAGAAGGATATGCTAATTACGAACTTCAATTAACAGCTTCCTCCCAAGATGATACAGAATGCATCCGACGATACGCGCGCGTCTCCATTGACATGTAAACAAAATCAATTTACAACATTTATCTACCCGTTTCAATTACTCACCAGTAGTGCAGCGCGCGATTCATCTAAATAAGGAGTAGAGAGAGAGGGAGAGAAAAATCGTTCCCACCCAGAGGTTTAAATGGCTCGCATACATTATCCATCAAGCGTCACGGTAATAAATAGCCACTTTTATTTTTTAGCATGCGCCCCCTATATAGCTTTTCTTTTTCTGTAGCAGCTCGGTTGGTCGTGCGGCCGTTCCGGCGTAAATCCAACCACGGTCCGGTACTAATTCTTAATTAATGCAACCGGGTCGCTGTTGATTCTTTAATTAAATCATATTAATTCTAAATTAATTCGTTTCGACGAGTCGCGCGACCCTCCCGAGTAAAATTCCTACGGTTATTTTAGATAGTAAGCGTTTAATATTCATACGTCGCGTTGTACACGCGCGCGCGCGTCAATCCTAATGTAATTTTAATTTTTTCAAATAAAACCAAGACACAACGCGCGAGGAATAAAAATAACAATAATTACGCTTCTTGGCATCCTAGAAACCAGCCAATTTAAACATTTTCGGGAAAAAACGAGAGAGGTTATTTTGATGCACGAGCGCAGAGCCCGAAAAATGTGTGAGTGCGTGTACATATAAAAAATTCCGAGAGCTCGCATTAACTCTGGCAGCGCGGTGAGAGCTGTACGTCAGACTATACATTTTTATTATTTGGCTGCACTACTGGCGGGGCGAACAACAAAAAAAAAGAAAGAAGCGGAGCCTTTTTCCCCACTTTTCTTCTTCGTCGTCGCTCGGTCTCTCTGTAACTGCGAGCGTAACGCGGGACCCCCCCGGTGCTTCTTTTTTTTCTTCCTCCATTTCTCCTGGAATACACGCTCTCTCTCTCTCTCTCTCTTGCCCCTCTGCGCTAATTATTCCTGAAGTTTCGAAAGCCCTGCTCTGCTGGCATGCGCAACACTTCACTCGGTCAGTGCCTGGATATTCTTTTTTTTTTACTTTCTTGTTGTTGTTTTTTTTTTTTTTTTTTTTTTGAAGAAAAAGGAAAATATTAACTGTCCTTGGCTTGTAGAATGTTAGAGCTTCCAAATATGTAGGTTAATTGACATTTTAAAGGATCAATAAAACGTAATATGATACGTTGATTGCAATTTTCCCTCTCCGCTGCTCTACTATATTTTTTCAAACGCCTCGAAGGGATGTGATTTATATTTTACGGCATGTTTTTAAATTGACGATTAGTCTTTTTTTTATACCCCGAGAGTTTCTTTTTTTTTATTGTGAAAACACATGAAATTCGAGATTTTTTAGCACTTTAACAATGTTTAATTAGAGGTAGTTGCAAGTGTGCTGGGAGAGGGAGCTCAAGTGCTCGCAGCAGTACGAAAGAGTAATGAATCAAGTGAAAATTCATGTTTTTTTTTTAAATATTGCAAAGATATTTTGTAATTTCGATTGCAAAATAACTTACTTCTAAGGCTTGACAATTACATAAAAACATTAAAAAGAAAAACTAATTTTAATGCTACCTATAAAATTTATAATTCTAATTAAGATCTGTGCACAGAAAGAATTATAATCAATTTCTCTCTATTTATTAAAACTATACTGTATTTATTTTATTATACATTTTTTTATGTGTCTTTAGGTGCAGCGCGTTTATCATTTGCAAAAATTAATATAAAATTTACATCAATATATATATGCTGTCCAAAAGAATCGAGATAATAAGAAATAAATATATAAATTGCAATAAGAAAGAGTCAAATGATCATCGCGACTGCTCCCTTTATTAATAACCCAAGAAGTACATCTCTCCACCGCAAGACTCAGACCTATATATATATATATATACGTGTATAAGTTCCGCCGAAGGCGTAATCGTTCTCATCTTCTGGTCTGTATTTTTTGTCCGTCTCTCTGTGTCTCTGGCACCGTCTCACGGCCCCCTCGAAAACAGCTTGAAGGAGCTGATACTCGATCGAAATGACATCAAGGAACTGCCGGACGAAATCAGGGAGCTACGCCAATTACAGCACATCTCGCTGGCGGGAAACCTGATCGAGATCCTGCCCGCCTTCCTTCTCGAGATGCGAGCCCTCGCCCTCGCCGTGAGTATCTCTATAGCCACAAACATAAAAATCCTCGGGGCGCTGCTGCTGCTGCTGCTGCTACTGCAGAGTATTTACTTTGCCGGGTCACCGCATCGACTAACTGCGGATTCGTCGCCGATGCGCGCAGCAGCTCTTTTCTTTCTCTCTGCTCTTTTTTCCTCATCTCGGCCGGGTGCTTTGGTATTAGTATGCATGTGTGTGTGTGTGTGTGAGGTACGCCGACTGATCTGTATTTGTCTCTCTTTCTCTCTCTCTCTCTCTCTCTCTGGCAGGACGTACTCGGTGGGAGGTCCGGGGATGCCGCTGCCAAAGCCACTTCCGAGGAAAAGAGTAATTTGCACAACAGCCTGTACAAAGTCAATTTGCGAAACAACCAGCTCAAAGGAAACATCATTCTCGGCAACTACGGGGTAAGTTGTATCTACTAGCTGCTGCTGCTGCTGCCGCTGCTGCTGTTGCTCCATTGATCGTCTGTCCCCTTTCTCTCTCTCTCTCTCTCTCTCTCTCTCTCTCTCTCTCTCTCTCTCTCTCTCTCTGTCCCACTCACCCACTCGCTCTGTCTCTTGCGAGCTTGCAGTTCCTCTTCTTTCTATCTCCGAGTTCCCGTGCTCTCTCTCTCTTTTTTCTGTTTCGATGTATATATATATATATATGCGGTATGCATCGTGCTGCAGACACGTAGTTTATCGGATGGAATGGATTGCGGAACGATGTTTGTTCCGATCCTTTGAAAAATTGTGCGGATTCCGAGTGCCGACGACTTCATGATTTCGTATTTTATCACGTTCATTGAGTAGAATTTGATTTTTCCAATTGGTACGGATCTTCTTGCCTTCTTTGTACAATTATCGATTTTAATTACAAATTGTATTTAAATGCTTTACAGCTGAATAACGATGCACTTTTAATACGGTACTAAATTAAATCTACAAATTCATCATTGAAAATTTATTTTATATTCAAAATTGCATTTTTACTTTTAATCGTAGAGAGAGAATCAATAGAGCGAAAAACGAGTATTTATTCACGCGCAAATTTCGCGTAATGCATCACACAAAAATCCCCTTCGCACCTTTAGCAACGCACGTCGAATCGACGAATTTTCCGCACGTCGTAATAATTTCCACCGATAAATCTTTCAAACAAGTCTCTTCCTTTTTCTGCATAATTTAAAAATAAAGAAAGAGGAAGAGACAGAGAGAGAGAGAAGAGAGAAGAGAGAAGAGAGAAGAGAGGGGAAAAAAGTCGGAAAAGGAATAGTAGCCAATCCACGCCTCTATAAATCCGTTCCCTATACTACTTTCCATTGCGAGAGCTCGTAAATTTTCCAAGGAAAGAATATCTCAGCAGCGCGCGAGCTCAGAAAAGCGTTCGAAGCGAAAACTCTCTCTCCTCTCTCTCTCTTCATTCCATCGCAAGTACATCCCACCCTATATCCCATCCTCTCTCTCTCTCTCTCTCTCTCTCTCTCTCTCTCTCTCTCACACATCCACACACACACACACACACACGCTTACCAGCGCCCGCCTGCTCTCGTTATATTAAAAAATAATTTCTTTACAGAGCCTGACACACCTCGATCTCAGCGAGAACAGTATTGAGAAGCTTGACTTGAGTGCTCTCCAAGAGCTGAGGAGCGTTCGATGCGCCAGGAACGTGTTGACGGAATTGACTCTCTGCGGTCTTAGTCTGGTCTCGCTTATTGCCGGAAATAACAGTAAGGAGCGAAATACCCTTCCACTCTATATCTTACCCCCTCCCATCCCCTCCTGTCCTCCTTCCTTTTATACTTTTTACGTTGACGCTTTTATTTCTTTGCTTGAGCTTCTTTTTCTCTCCTGTCTCTCGTCTCTCTTTCTTCTTTTTAACTCACTTATATACTTATCTGACCGTATATTATTTCCCTTCTCTGTTTTCTTTTTCGTGTTCCTCGTGATGAGCAGAGCTGAAAAAATTGACCATTGTCCCAGTACCGGCCAACCTCGAGCACCTGGATGTTTCATAGTGAGTAACGAAAATTATACTACCATTACCGTTAGCTCGTATAAGGCATAGGTTACACTTGCTCTAGGATGATACGTTAAACTCCCTCAAGTCTGAAATTAAGAGAGCACATCCTTCTTTTTATTAAGATAGTAAAAGTATATATCGCGAGTTGAGATCTGAGAACCGTGCAACAGATATTTTCATTTATGAATGACGCACCCTATCATTTATCACAGTTACGAAATGATGAAAATGATATAGATACCGAAATATAGACGTCGAGCGTAATTAAATTTCTTTTTTATCAATAAATTAAATATCAATTGATTCTCTTACTTTTTTGTATTTGTATTGTGAAAATTTACATAAATACGCCGACACGCGGTTCTGCACTTTTAATTACTTTTTTATTCTAATTTTGTAACTTTCTCCCAATACTCAAAAATAAACTTGAGTTTCGAGGAGCTCTTTAAAGTTTGAGCTTCAAAGAGTCTTTTATGAACACATTTTCTATTTAATCAGAAACTTTTTTTTATTTTCAAAGTAAAACGGAGCATTTTCAAATTCGCCAATCCTCTTTAAAACTCAACACTATAAATCTCTTTTCATTAAATATTTTTAATTCTTATGACTAGCTGTTGAATTGTATTCAATAGATTATGAATTATTTTACTAAATAACGCTGCGTCAGCTTTTAACGCATATTATCGTCGCAGTATTTCGTTCAACAAATATAAAACACATTATTATAATTAATAAATTGAAACTCTAGCATGAATCCCTAATAAATAGCGAAATGTATGTGATGCTTTCAATTGCGTATAAAGAGAATATCTGTGAATTATAAACTTGCACCTACTAGTTAAACTCTTACTTGCCGAAAAAGCTATGAAATGAAGTACTATATATTATAAAGCAATAAAAGGGATATAATTTCATAATAAGGGTAACTGTTAGAAAAATAAGAACACAAATCAAATTCCTCACTCCGATATCTTTTAAAGATAGATACAAAAACTCTGTGCCGTCGCTCCTCTTCCCTCTAATTACAACTTTTCCGTCTCGCCATCCCATATACAGATACACAAAGACACACACACTCGTGGCTAAGTGACAAAGCCACTCCAATCTATTCCACGAAATCCCCGCATCAAAAAAAAAAAAAAAAAAAAAAAAAAAAAAAAAAAAATACATATCAACCCATAAAACTCGAGTTACACAATACTCCACTCCCGATGCACAAAGAGACAGAAACTAAAAAAAAAAACTAGAGAAAAAAAAAGTCCCGCTTCCCGAGAAGTCGTAAAAAGAAAAAAAATAAATAAAATCATGTGCAGCAACGAATTGGACAGTCTGCCGGAGTGGACTCCGGATTTACCGGTGCTACGGGCTCTGTTCGCCTCGCACAACGGCTTGACCGCACTACCCGACCGATTGTTATCGCAGCCAGCACGTCTCGAGGTGCTGCACTTGCCGCACAATCGACTCCAGGCACTGCCACCGCCTAGACAGCAGCTCAGCCTCGTTCACCTCACGCTCCAGGACAACGCGCTCACGGCTCTGCCAGCCAATTTCTTTGCCAACACGGAAAGGTGCGTATATATACATATAATGTGGAGTCGCCGCGGCCCCTTGTAATTAGCTTAGTTTTCAGATATGGGAGATGAGCGAGATGCGAATAAGATATGTAGATGAAGTTGGGTGAGCGGACCGTGACTCGCGAGATTTGCGTGCGTGCTGTACGTATACGTGTTTTGATTGTAGCAACGTATTATGGTATGTGTAACGAGATGGAGTACGGATTTTTTGTTTTTTTTTTTCTAGCTTGACAATGCAATTTTTTACTGCGGGTTATTAGTAATTTTCTTTGTAGAGGGCAGAGATATACCAATTGAAACGATAATTAGTTGTATATCATAGATACTTGGTTACATTGTCATCAGATAAATTCAATGTTTCAGTTTAATGTAATATATGTTGCATACAAATATACTAGAATTTCATTAATGAAAATCAATTCTAACCATTATAGTTATTGGTGAATTTATATACAAGAATTAGATCCGGTTGATAAATCACCTACGTCGGGAAACAGTATAATATTTCAATGATTGTAATTTACAACTAAGAAAAATATTAGATCAGAAAAGAACGCGTAATTTTATAGAAAATATAAAGTGTTAATATTTTATCGAGTCAAATCTGTAAAGTCGATCAGCCAGGACATTTTTCAAATCAGCGTAAAAAAAAAACTTCGATCTAAAGTATATTACACGAGCACGCTCTGAAAATTGCAGAACCCTTTATCCATACAAGCCGAAAATTTCAGCTATATAATAATATACCCGCGCGCACAGCACAGTCTCGCAATATACACGCCCATCTTCAAATTTACGAGCGTCCGATTTGACACGTAAGACTCCCTATATTACGCGAGGAGGCCCCATCTCCTTATCTTTCAATTTCCCCGCGAAAATCCCCGCCTGTTTATATTTACATTGGCCTCCCCCTCACGCGTGTGTATGCGTAACGTTGTTTTCTCCGGCACAGGATGAAAGTCCTGAATCTTTCCAATAATCGATTATCGGAGCTGCCCTATAACTACACGGAGGAGTCGACGGCGGCGTCCGGGCTTCGCGGCAATAGACAGGATCAGAGCAACTGCCGCACCTCTCGCAGCTCCTTGGAGAAGCTCTATCTCACGGGCAACTCGTTGACCAACACCGCTCTCGACGCCCTTGCCAAGTTTCCCGCCCTCAGAGTACTGCACATCGCTTACAATGCGCTCGACACGCTGCCCGAGAGGTGAGACATGGATTTGCTCCCCCTTTTTTTTTGTTGTAGGGAAGGGACTGATTGCTTTGAGGATTCCGCGCGAGGTGAAACTTTTTTTTTTTATCGAACGGACAAAAAATAGGGTTTGATTTTACGAAGAATTGGGAAAGAAATGACAGGGCAGTTTTTTTTTTATAAGTATCTGTTGAGTATTTCGCAGGACTGAGTAAAAGTGGACACTGTTAATAATAGAATAAATGATAATATTTAATTTCCTGGAGGGAGAAGTGGACTACTTCAAATGAAACTTCAATTAAAGTCGAAAAAATGTTAATTTTCACGCTCGAATAAATTAATGAAGCTACTGTATACAGATATATCGAAGAACTATTTTAAATTATCATTTGAGAAACATTATCTGCCAGAAATACTGAGTGTGCTGCTTTTTAGTTCCCGGAAATGTACGTCTTTCAACATTTAACCCAAACAAAGTTCGATTTAACAAAACTACTATCTTTATAGATAATAATTATGTACAATAATTGCACATTAAGTGGCAGTAATTTGATAACGCGTATCAGTTACAGTATTTAATAATGTAGCGAGTTAAAATTAATTACACTTGCAATAACTTGACTCGATGCAGAAAACACTTTATAGTCGCATATTATATTGTAAAATGTAGCAATGAATTTTTTATACATTTCAATCTGGTATTTTTAAGAGTAAAGAATTAAAATAAATTCTTAATCACGTTGAAAAGTGCATTAAAATTCGTTGTTAATATTTATATTAATAAATAATTTTATTCACGGCACATTTTAATGCTCGAAAATAATACCATCAAATATTGATGTGACTTACAAATTTATAGCTTATTATTAAAATTGCAATTATATAATTAATATTTTAAACTTTCTGCACTTATAAAACATAATTATTCTAAAACGAGTGCAATAAAATATTTATAACATAATATTTTACCCGCACATAAAAATCGTCGATCGTTTATTAACCTTTTGGCACTAAACTATGGGTTAATAAAAGAGAAGACGTTCACTCTTTCCGCCAAGGCTTTGCCATCCATTCAAAATAATTAGACAATCTTTATCGACTCGCAATATTTATATATTAAATTAAATTAAAAATTTTGGCGTTAAATAGAATATAAGCTTTCTACCAAGCAGACACTCGGACTGTATAAATAAACCGCTTGTGCTCGCTCGCACACATTGTTAGTGTTCAAATATTTTTCACTTTAACACACAGCGAAATTGAATTTTCCTTTACCAATTCTGCTTGCGTTTATCTCGTTTTGCTCTCGTTCGCGCTTTACCGCGCTTTCCAGTATCAGTCGCTCGCGCGACCTGTGCTTTTTTTCAGTCTCAGGGACTTTGATAGCGACGGGTACCGCTACACCATTTCTCTTGTGTATACAATGGTATTTATTAAATTTTTGATACGTCGCGATATTTTTATTGAAAATTTTTGCTGTTTTTCTAGAGCTTACAATGATTTTCTTGACTCGTGCGAGTATTTTCTCCTTTTCAAAATTATGTTATAAATAATTCTATTTGTACATTACGCTTGTATAATATGCGGGACACTTCATTTATATTAAACATATTTTTCAACGGGTATAATATTGTTCTTGTTTAACTGGAAAACGGAAAGGGATTTTCCCAGCATGAATTTCGCGTCTACATGGCTCCCTCGTCCACGTTATTTTCATGTATTTTCCGTGTTTTTACACAAAAGTAGTACCAGTATCATTAGTAATGAGCATGAATATAAAGCAAAGTTTCCAAAAGCAGAAAATTTTGAGTCTCTTTCTGCATCTGGTCAGTGCACGATATGTGCTCGAAAATTACCATACCAGATTCTAACTGCTATTAAATTTTTTAAACTTTTGTTTATTCGAGACAACAACTTTTTTCGCAACATCACTCTTAACATTACATCAAAAAAATCTGCTATTCTAACTTTTTTAATTAAAAAATGCATTGTAAAAGCTTGTGCATTACGTAATGCACGCGAGCTTTTACAACCACCTAAAAGCACACGATGCAGAAATATCCGGATGATTTTGTAATCATGAAATACACAAGACATTTTCGTATACTCGTGCCGTAATCCTTTGCTCCTAGCCAAAGCAGCTAGAAACTATATAATACGTGTATATACGAGTGTGCACCTTGCAACCGTGTACCGCGGCAATGCTATGCAGTTTTGTGCTCCCCCAGCTCGCTTTTGAAGCGTCAACATAATATTACACTTCTGCCAAGACATCTTTCGGCGGATTACATCGAGCTGTGTGGATGCTAAAGTAAAGCGGGTAAAAGTTGAAACGAGTTTAAATTGAATATCAACAAAAGCTCGCGAGCTGCGCTCAAAGTTGCTTACACTCAAATCAAAAAGCTCTTAGCAGCTCCCGTGCGACGCGCGCAAGCTTTTAAATTAACGCTCGCGATTCTCGGAAAAGACGTTTTGTACGCGCAATAAGTGTGTAAGGAATATATATACATAGAAACGCGGAAGGCACGAGCGATAAGCAGAGTAAATTACCTGTCACAATTATTCCCCGCTACTTATAATATGTACGTATTCGCGATCTTTCCTGGGCTACAGCGAGGCGTGCGCGTGCGTCCAACACGAAATTCCCATTAATGCCGGGGCTTCTTAATCCATCAATTTGCACTGATATATACATAAAATTCAGCATCGAAAGCTCGGTGGCGCGCGCGGGGTAAGAACATTATGCTCCGTTAGAGCTAGATGGAGAGAGAGGGAGACATTGAAATTCTAAAAGCCTCGGCAGAGCTGTCATCCTTAAAATATTTAATGAACTTGGACCCCGGTTTTGCGCAGTTGCACAGCCTCGTGGAAGGAGCTCGAGGAGCTCGTCTTGTCCGGGAACAAACTCCAGTATCTCCCAGACAACGTGGCAAATCTGCCACACTTAAGAGTCCTCAGGGTTCACTCGAATCGACTTTTGACTTGTCCCGCCTTCAACAGAACTTCGTCCCTCAAGGTAAAGTAGCTTTGCACAATGCTTTTCCCTGCTGCTGCGCTACGCGCTCCAGCTCTCTCTATCTCTTACGAATAATATACTTGGAATAAGTGAGAATTTTCAGGTGAATATTTATTGGCTGCTCTGTACTACTACTGCTCGCGAATAATTGATCAGCTCCTTTTCTTTGAGCCGACAAAGCTCGCGGGGACGCTTGATATATAAGTATATATTGCTAATTACCATGGTTGTCGACGATATCTATTTAGCTGAAAAGTTCCGAGACCGCTTTAGCACCTGATGGCAGATATAGCTAGACTCATTAACTGTACTGTGCGCACGAAAAGTCATATTACTGATTGATGTTTTACGCTTGATTTTCGATGTTTCGTGCTGTACGTAATTACCACTAAACGAAACGGTTCATTAATTATTATTTGATTTATATATATAATGCAATAAGATAAATTACCATTTTTATGTATACCATCACTGTAAATACGCCATTTTTTTATTTAATACTGTTCTAATTATAGCTCTACGCATATGCACTAGCCGATCTAAAAAAAAAAGAATCAATCTTTATTTCCATTATAGCGCTCAATCAGTATAGGAAGAATTTTCGCGTACACCTTTTCTATAGCCCCTTTAATCCTTAAAGGCCCGCATATAGATCCGTCGTGCAAACACGCTCTCTCTCTCTATGTCATGCTGGCGGCTTAGAGTATAATTAGTCAATGTCGCTCTATCTATAAGAAAATTGTGTAAACCATTTCCTCTGCGCTATCGGCGCTTTTCTCGCAAATAACTTAACTTTCTTATATAAGGCATTTAATTATTGCCGATGCGGCAATAAAGTATATAGAAGAGCTCGGAGTTAAGATAAACGATTTATTCCATGATGTACTTATTGGAATGAATGAATATGATAAGTCTATTTGAGAATGTATTGTTATCGTATTATATATGCATAACAATCGCTGCAGTTTCAATTTCACATGTCTCGTTTTCTCCGATGACAATTGGAGATGTCAATTTCTTATATAGAATTATTATGATAACAAATACACTAATTCTATTCGTATCCTTGACATCTGTTATTGTTTGTATAATTAACATTATCGGATCATTGATTCTCTTGACTCAGCTTGAATCTGAAAATGAAAAATTACCATTTCACGAGATAAATATATTTATCGGTATCCGCATATTCTTAAGCAGCAAATCATAACAGCACAACATAATTTTCAGCTTACAGACATTTCCAACGCGACTTTCATAGTTTTAATACAATATACATTACATTTATTGCAGTAAATTAACTTTTAAATCTAATTGCAAAAGTCGCAGCTTGCAACTATAATGTACGTAAAATAATATAAACGGAAATTACAGTATGATCAAGTTATTCAAATTTCAAGCACTGCAACTATATCGTTCTTAATTCAAGTTCTCCAAAAATTCAGACTTATTCGACAGTTCAAATGACTTTTCGTCACATAATCTTTCTCCACCTGTGTCCATTTCATTTGAAACTCGTCCTTGAATTAATTCATCGTCGTCGGCACGTCGCAATTCATCCCCGCAGGTACTAGATCTGGCGCACAACCATCTGGACCGTCTGAACCTGGACAACCTCCTCTCCGCCCAACTGCAATTCCTCGACATCTCCTGCAATTCGCGTCTACACGTGGATCCACGTCAGTTCCAGAGCTACAACAGTTCGCGTAGGCCATTGTCGTTGGTCGACGTGTCGGGACAGAATAGAGTCGCAGGGGCCGACGATACACCGGGCTGCGGCAGCAACAGCTCGACTGCGACCCCCACGCGCAACGGCCACCGCAAGAACGGCGAGCATCATCATCTCCCTTGGCGACTTGGATTCACCGAGACCGCCGGCACCCGCGAGAGGTATTATTCCTTTCGCTTAAATACACATTATACGCACCTATTGTATAACTACTATTATAAACGCTGTTGGTGCGGTTTGGGTGGAGCGCTCGCACGCGGACTTGTGTGGCTTAGCTGTGGGATTCCGTAGCATGGGGATTAAAGGGCTGATAATGGTTTATGTGGGGGAGAGAGTGGGGCCGAGTTTTGGAGAACCCGCGCGAGCGAAGCTTTCAAAAGTTTGGAAAATGGAACGCGACGCGCTTTATGTTGCTTTGTGGATTTTTTGAAAGCTTCTCTCTCTCTCTCTCTCTCACTGTTTGCCATGAAATTGCGGCTGTGCTTTTTTGTCGAGTTGAATATAATGTTGAAAAGTGAACTATTTTTAACGGAACGGATGTAGGTGCGGGTTATTTTTTCATGGTGGATTTGCTGCATTTTATATAATTTTGTTTATTTTAAATTCAGACTTTCATTTATTTTTTAGAAACTTCAATTTCAAGATAAAGCACATACACAAACATATATATATATATATAACAAGATACCTTTTGATTAAAATTACAAGCGCGAGTACGGAAAAGCTGAATTTGTTTAGCTTTACACGCGAGATAATTACTTTTCATCTTACATATATACATATATATTTTCCGTTGTTATTCAATTAGAACCGACCTACTCCAGTGAAAGTTCCAACTCGTTCTGTTTCCAAGTGAAATTTACCAGCATTCGCGGCTCAAATTTCTAATTCATGTTAAATTATTATTCGGAAAAAAAGTTCCAAGAGATGTACACGGTTAATTTGCATTCAAAGTTGTAAATTTAGAATTTAGCTTATCATTCGCATCCGCGCGAGTTTGCTTAGAGCAGATAATGCTATAAAATATCCCCTAATTTGCTTCTTGGCTGCGTATCAGTGAGCGCGAGAGTAATGAAATCAACCGCTGTTAAGCGCAGAAGCAAAATTATAGTTCGACTCCAAAAAATTATATATAAATTTCGAATTCCAATGATTTTTTGATGCGCACTGCACTCGCCACTTCTGTAGCATTGAAAGTTTTATGAACCAGCAGCATATTGTAAATGCAAACGAAAGGGAAGGTGCTTTAATCTCCTTGAATCGATTCTGTGTGTTGAATAATTTTAAAGTTAAAAACGCTGGCTCTAAGACACTCGTCTTATTTCCAGCTCAGCTAGTAAATTAAGCAATTTCGTAATTGAGACGAAATTTAAAAATGCAAAATTCGAAAAATCTTTTATCGATAGTATATCGACGGAAAAACTCATTTTTACTACAGTACAAAAAATGAGCTACATAATCTCTTTTTAAATATCCGAATTTTCGAAACGTGCATCGGCAATAAAAGCCAAAAATCTGACCAAATGTATATATAGGTTACTGGTGAGCCAAGTGCGCATGCCAGCCTTCTGTAACGTCGAGGGTCTGTTCGGTCTGTTCGACGGGGGCTCGAACCAGGAAGCGCCGAGTTCCCTCCAGGAGATGATACCTCGTCTCCTCCTAGAGGAGCGCACAGTCAAGGAGACCCGTAGCGAGTATCTGCGCTATACTCTGCTCTCGGCTCATCGGGAGCTTCGGGAGAAGGGGCAAAAGTACGGAACGGACGCGGCTCTGGTACACATCACCCGTCTACCGCAGACTGATCCATCGGACGAGAGACCGAAGTACCTACTGACCGCGGCGACTTGCGGCGAGGCCCGAGCCGTGCTTTGCAGAGCCTCCGGACCGTTGCAGATGGCCAAAGGACCGAGCGTCCAGTACGTGCCGAGGCTTGGACAGATGACCGCCGCTGGACAGAAGACGGGGAACGGCAATCTACTGCCCATAGCTCTGCCCGAGCCTATCAGCGAAGAGGTATATATTATACGTGATGCGCGATTTTCTGGAAGGGCGAGTACGGAGATAATAAGCTCGAGCTTTGATTAAAATTTCCTAGATGCGGGGGTACATAGGGACTCCGTTCTTTTTTTTTTTTGCAGAGGCGAGAGGTGAATTCGGAAACTTTCAGTCCAATGAATTGGTAAATTGAGCTCTAATAAAGCGAAGTGGATGTTCGCTCAGCTGAGAGTTCAGTCGATCGGGATTTCGACTTAAAAGATTTTAATAATTTTTAGAATTTTAGATGAGCGATAGTCTAGTCTGTGTAGAAGCTTCACTTTTCACGAATTTGGACCGAACTCTTTTTTTAGAAGTATACGTTGTATTTTATTCGGATGACGTACTTGCCAATAAATCTTTCATATATTACTTGGTAAACGATATATTTATGGTGAATTATACTTCGATTAAACGATTAATCAGGAGAAAAGGCAATAAAGCATATATTTTATATTAAAAAAAGTAAAAAATTGAACTATTACACGTTTATCGAGTATACGAGAAGAAATGTAAAATTTTAAAAAGATTTTTTAAAACGCTTCAATATTGAAGAGCCTTTCGAATCAAACTTTATCAAAAGATTTTTATTCGTTTCGAAATAATTTATAAAATAATTCAAATAAATATACAATAATACAATTCTAAAGTGCAACGTAAGTTTATCAAAATATTTTCAATTTATTTTTCAATTATTATCCGTTTCACTCGATAATTTACATAAGTTGCATGCAGTGCACGTACAGTACTAAATCTAGATTTATTAAAGAGAGGAAAAAAAATATACACCTACTCGGATCCATATATCTTCCAGATTCAATACCTGTACATAATCCATACGTCCGCGCGAATTCTTTTTTTTTTCTCGCATTTTCTTTACAACCGCGGACATCGGCGTGTCTTTACAGCTATCGGAAAACGTGCTCTGTATCGTAACACAATGACTAAACTCCTAATCTTGAAAATTTTACGCATTCCCTGTTTCTTGTGCGAAATTCCACGCGAAGCATCTCAAGGGAATTTTATTCCGAACTCGCTCTTCTTCCAAAAAGGATTAAACTGCAAAATGCAATTTCACTCTGCTCTTATAAACCAGTATTAATTATTATAGAAGTGTAATAATGGATTTGTAAAACGTGCTGCTCTATTTTGGTAAGAGAATCGTATTCTTATCAGGTTTTATTATTGGAAAAAAGCGAAACAGTTTTCACTTTTTATTGACAAACGAATATCTCGGAAAAGAATTACTCGAATATAGATATACTGTATTATGAAAAAGTGTATTTATAGCTTCGGTATTTGTGCAGCATATAAAAAAAAATATCACAGATTCTTTTATTCGATATGAAAATGAGCAAAAACACGGAGTAATAATTTAAAATTTCTTTATCTACTCAAGCCTGAATAGCTTAATCTAATTAATTCAACAAAATAAACTTTATCTAAAGTTTTTTATCCTAAAACAATAAAAAGCTTTTAGCAATTTACGTTTTCAAAGGGTTTAAAAATACGCAGCAGAAATAAAAAAGAAATATTTTTCTATTCTCCAGTTAGTTAAATTGTGATAGCCAAAGTTTATAACCGAAAGACCAATTAAAATACATTGAAAAAGAAATTAAATTGTAGACCTTTTTTTCTAAACAAATAAAAGTAATGAATAAACGAGTCCAGTGGACTTGGAATAAAATTGTCAACCCCCATTGTTCTCATAGAGACTTCCTCCCCACCAGGTAATCCTCGAAGACGACGACGAATTCGTGATAATCGGCAACCGACGTCTCTGGGAAGTCCTAAGCATCCAAGAAGCGGTGCGCGAAGCCCGAGCCGAAGCTAATCCGGTCCTCGCGGCGAAACGCCTGCAAGACTTGGGTCAAGCTTACGGGGCCGAGGACAATCTGAGCGTCATAGTCGTGCGTCTGTCGACCTCGAGTGCAGCACCAATCGAACCCCTCAGTCGGCTCCTGATGCGCGAGCTACGTCAGGCGGTCCACTCCAAGGCCGTTTCGCCACGGGACCACCACCACCACCAACAGCTACAACAGCAGCAACAGCCGGCGGTGGCGGCGGCGAGCGAGGCGGGAAGTTGCACGTGTCCCTGCTGCATACCGAGGCTTACGGCCCACGATGCACCTGCCGCCTGCTGTTGTCACGCCGCTGCCGCTGCCGCTGCCGCCGCTGCTGTTGGGGGCTTTAATGCCTCGGCCGCTGGCTCGCTCAATGGATTTTACCTGAACGGAGTGCTGAGGAACGTCATGAGTGCCAGGTGGGTGTATATTTATTATGCGAATGGTGTATTTTGGGATAGGTAGGTAATGTTGGAGATTCGAAAGGTGGTGTTGGGTCGGGTCGAAAAGAGATTTTCATCAGTTTTTTGTTCGACCACTTCGTTGAATATTGTAAAAATATAATTGTATTACTTGTCTTACAATTGGTGTTGTTGAAATATTTATTAAAAGACAAAATATAAAACTAGATGCAATCCTCTTACATTGAATTTAGTAGTTATCTTTTATGCTATGCAAGGTTTAAAACGAATATTACAAGAATATAACTGCGAAAATAATTGGAATAAATATTTATAAGAAAATTGTAGATGGAAAATTCTACAATCCAATAGTCAAAGATTCCGTACTCCCCGTCATATATATTTCAAATTAAAACTTCTATTTACTCTAGTGTTATATTTATTTACTATTTTCAAATATGTAAAATATAATATTGATAGGAGAAAAACTAGTATGAGAAATTTATACTATGTTTTTTTAAGTTATTTATAATTACAATATAGAAAATATTAACACAGTACGTCACCTTCGTATATGGTCATAAAATTTTTTAATAACAAGAATACTCACTTACTTAGGAGCCCTTGTTATTTTTGAAAGTCATTTGCTTTATATTCTGTTGCCTGCACTATAGATTATGAGGAGTTTATGAGGTCACCTTTTAATTACTGGACGTATCTTTTTTGTATTCATGCGAATTAGAGTTTTACACTTGACTTTTTAGGGTCATCGTGTTCTAAACAATTTATCGCTACACTGTCAAGTCCAACGACGACGTTATTAAAACATTACGCTAAATTAAAAATTTCGTCGCATAGCTTTTTATTATAAAATCTATTTGGATGCGTGATACTGTAGTAAGTAATACGAAGTATTTTAATAATGTAGACGGATTTGACTCTTTGCAATTCCATTATGTGCTGATCCATTATTTGTCTTCATCAGATATTAGTATAGTACATGTTTTTTTTATACAAAGCAGAAGATTATTTTTAATTGCGATTTCATGAGGTCGAATATCGATCAGAATACATGTAAAATTTATAAAATACCACGTTACATAGATATGATATTTATTAAGAACACGTGTTACATAGGTAAACAAAATTAGTTCAATCTTTTTTAAGTCAAAAATGTTTAATAATTTAAAATTTTAATCAAATGCCTTCTGAATAAATAAACGGTTGTAAATGTATACCTATACCTATAAATATTAATATAGAATAAAGCAAGATTAAAATTAAACCCATTTCTCTTATTTTAATTATTTTAACAATTTGATGGCTCAAAGTTTCTTTAAAAATATAGAAAAAATATTATGAGAAATACGATATTAAAAAAGTTAAATTTAGATACTTTTAAACGAATAAAAATAAACTATGATGTCATAACGAAGTCCGAGTTCTATGCCAAATTACACATTAACTTTAATTGCCGCAATTTAAATTATAAAAGCAATATTTCATGTGTACAAAAATGAGCCATAAATTACACTTAAAAATGAATTTTATTTATCACAATAATAACAGTCGCGAATAACAATTATTCAGCGTCCAAAAAGTACATAAAATCTCCTATACATACTAAATGAAACACTTCGAATCGACATTTCGAATCACACACACACACACACACAAATACCCACAGACAATGCGCCACCGCTAAAACCACGACATTCTCGATCGTTATCGGCAGGTCCAGCGCGAAATCCAGCCGCAGCAGTCAGCGCCAGGAGCGTCTACTAAAAGATCCAAGCGTCGCCATAAACGGCTCCCAGCAGCAGCTACAACGCGAAGATCGCAGCTCGCCGAGTGGTCAGTCGGACCAAACGAGCGAGGTCGGCCTCTTCGAACCCCGTTCGCGCAGACGGACCTCGGGTCGAGGTGGTGGTCGCTTCTCCTCGGGAACCGCCAGTGCCTGCAAAGTCCGACAGCAACAGCAGCAGCAGCAGCAACAGCAGCAACAGGCGACCGAGAGGACACCACCGCCCAGTGACGAACAGCTCAGATGCTGGGAGTACATGCTCGAGCAGAATACTCAGCTGCTGTTCGACAAGGAACTCGACACCCTCACCAGTGTGCCCAGAAGTACTGCACTTCGACGAGGTGGTAAAGCCGTTTCTTATTTTTAACTCTTTTGTTTCGATCGCTTTTGGAATGGAGGTTGCGGACCTGAGTGCTTTTGTCTGTTGCCTTGAACATTTTCAAAGGCAGCTAGATTTGATAGAAGGAACTTTCTTTTATGAAAAGTTATGGGTGTTCCTCCCATTTTATTATTATTAATCTTATTTTGGTATGTTCTAAATTTTGAATTGATATGCCACGATCGAGGCAGACATTTAAAATGGCCACATCTTACATACTCTTTTTAAAAGTAAGAGAAACAAAACTCGCAGAGGTAGACGATAATTACAATGATACGAATATTTTTAACGTTACAAAGTGGAATATGAATTCAATAAAATAAACATTTTTTTTAAAAATAAATTTCAATTTACTAAAATCCTATATTTGAAATGCAATTTGTGCACCCAAACTTGTTTTCTTCGCGAACCAATTAGAGGCGAAAATGTGTATATCTTACGAATTAACGATTAAACTCGGTGTTATTAAAATTTGTTTTCATTAGTTCCGGCGAACAAATCTGGCGCCTTGATTCATAACGTAAATAACGTGCTAAATGCATAAGTTGAGAGATATAACTTTTTAAATGCGCAGCGGACTTTTCGAGAAAGTTCAAATATTAGCCGACCGGAGCGCCAAACTTCGTCCCACCAATTATCCGAACACCGAACCGCTGACGCGATAAGAAGACTCTCAAGCGCACGCAAAGAAAATTTTCATAATGCAACGAAGAAAATAAAATCCTTTCATTCCTTTCTTACTTATATTTCCGACCTTTCATCTTACATAGCGATATCGTATTTTATCGTCGAGAAAATTGAACGGCGACTGAAATTATTTTTAAAATATTCAATAATTTAATTATCCATCGCGTTATCGAGGTGAACTTTCCAGTGCACGCTTAGGTATACGCGATATATACACTCGCTTCGTGCATATATATACCCTGACTCCCTAATGAAACTGAATTAATAATCAAGCAAACCTCCAGGCCAATCGCTCTCTATAGTACACAGCCCAAGAAATTCATCGATATATATATACCTTGCTCTCTAACCCCACAGGCCAATCGAGATCGACACCACAGCTTGGAGCGAGTTCCGGTGTACCCTTCCTGTCGCGTCGATTCGGCAGCGCTCGATCCTTCGACAACTCGGGTCCGCTTCAAGCCCTACAGCCGGTGGTCCAGCCCGTCCCGGTCTTGCGTTCTGCCTTCGGTGGCAGTGGACGTCGATTGCTCAACGGTGGACCGAATGCCGCATACTTCGGCAGTCTCCAGAGGCTCATGCCTTACAATCTCGAGTACGACTTTGCCGTCATACAGGAACGCGGCGCACTCGATTCACTGGAGCAGGACGCATCCAGGATGCAACAGTACTGGGGCGTTGCTACTACCGAGCTGTGATTTCTTTTCTTTTTAGATCGATGTATAAAGGATTTTTTCGTGTATATAGTGGATCGAGGACTATTGTTAGTCTCTATACGATCGAGGACTCGTGCAACCTGTTTCGAGAAAATTGACGAGTGTAAACAATGGGCGTTTAGGAAATTATCGACGCGGCGCACATTTTAATTGGTTTGCCAGCGAACTCTGATCGTACATTTTTTAGGATTCCCGTTGCTCAACGCAGTCAACTTTTTATCCAATCGAAGATGTTTCCAAGTTCACTGTCCTTGATAAGATCATATGGTGAAGATTTTCCCTCAATTTGTGTATCTGTAAATAATAGATTTAGAATGCAGAGCAAAGATATCCAAAGTAAACAAATTTAGAGAAAATGTAAAGTGAGAAAAATAGTTGTTCCGTAGGAACTACACTTGAAAGGAAAATATTTGAATGGCATGGTGTGTTATGACGATTGAACGATAAGCGTGGAAATGCGTATATTGAAACGATGTTGTGATGACTTCGAAAGCGAGGAAATATTTTAATTGTGTACGTTTGTGAGTAATTATTTCACAAGGTGAAGAAATCATTGTGACTGATACGCGAAAAAGTATGTCAAGTGTGAAATTTCGTTATATCTCGATGTTTTCATATTCTGGTGTCGCGCTTGTATTTTATTGGCTTAAAAGTCTCGGCTGGGGATCCGTAAAAATACGTATGCCTGGAGTGCGATGCACTCGATAAAAATTAGCAAATTTTATTTTTATGATGGCCTTATAAGCATTATCTGAGTGTTATCGTCTCGGCTTAAGTTTTACGTTGAAATTACACTCATTATGATTTTTAATTGTTCAAAAATATTTGAATTTGATAATATTGATTTTACATTATAAATTTGCTTAGTTTGGTCGTATGAACAAGTTGTGTTTCTTGATGATGAAACAAACATATAATGTAAGCAATGATAATATAGGACACAAAAATTTAATATAAGTTTTTGTAATTTAGTATTGAGATTTTTGCCCATGTACAAAATTAAACTATAAAAATGTTAAAATTATAATTACTTTAATCTAATTTCATTTCTAATCGTAAGCCATCGAAATACAAGTTAGCAAATGAAAAACATTTTACGTATCAACAAAGCATTGAAAAACACTTGTCTGTGACAAAAAAAGCATTTTATAAACTTCATCGCTGCGGTAAACAGATTTTTTCCTCAAAAGGAATTTTTCTAACGATATCTGTACGCGAAATTTCTCACAATGCATATAAAATCAAAAACAGATAAAAGATAGGAGATCTGCGGACAAGACATTAAAGAAAAAGTACTCGATAAAAGATATACACTCGATTGGCATCTGATGAAACTGTCTTGTCGTCGGATCAAATTAAACCACTGCGATAATGTATCGTCGATGTAATAATCCCGCATTAAAAATACGCAGCTGTACTCCTCGCGCGTTACGTAATCGGAAAAGATCAAAGTGTATACTTAAAATATATATTTATTAAGCGCCAGATAATTTATATTTTTTTTTACAATACAAAGACACGGAATTTCCTGATCAATACACATTAAGTATAAAGTATAATGTGTATCGTATACACATATATAATCGTCATAATATGTATATATTTATCTAATCTCGGCCTAGTCACGGTTTTCGAACGAAATCAATGTATATCCCGTGAATCACATCATTGGGTTTCGTTGGTAATGAAAAGACCCTGACTTTCGTTTTGTCTCGACGCGCGCACGTGTACAAAGGTTTAACAAGTATTTTAACTATATAGTTCAATATCAATTTATCGAATAACTCTCGTTGTTATTATCGATCGCCGATGACGAAAATGGGTTCGAGATAAACGGAACCGTTACAAATACAGAGCGTAATTCCCACATTCCACACGACGATGGAATCCCGTCAGTAATTTATGTTCGATAAATATGTTGTATAAAGTTGAGGAAATAAAGTAGATACGTTTCTTTTTTCAATATCAATGTTTACTGAGAGACTCATTTGACACTGAAATAATCCATTTTTGATAAATGTTTTTTTTTTATAAATGTCTATAGAAAAAAAAGAATCATTCATCAAAAATCCTTTCGATCGCAAGATTACAATCCCTGCATCCAACCTATACCAGACACGGCACTATCAAATTCAAACGTACAGAACAATCAAATCTCATTGCAACTACCCAACCGTAGCAGCAGCAGCAGTAGCAACTATATACATCATCGCTACGAATCTCGTCCTCCCCTCCTCCCTCCGAAAAAAAATATATAGAGCGAGGAGGAACGCAGCGCATATACGGAACTGCAGCAGCGATAAGCGCTCGACGGCGGCGCGCAGAAGCGTTTATTAAAGGCCTCATAGGGAACAAGCCGAAATTATGGAAAGTCGACTAATTCCACTTTAACTCCCGCGCGCGAGCTCCGGAAGCTGTTCCTCCTCGCGTATATTTACATACATAACCCAGCAGCTCAGCTATATATATGTATATACACACGCACACTAGCGCACGCGCAGGAGTCTCTCGATGCTCAGATTATTATAGCGTGACAGTCGAGTGGCTGCTACTGCTGTTGTTATTGAATTCGCAACCGCGTGAGAGAGAGAGAGAGAGTGAGATGCGCGAAATACGTTGTAAATAAAGTGATTAACTAACTGTACAAAGACCGGAGGCCGCTGTTATACACTGGGACGCTCTCTCCGCACCAGAGAGTCGAGGAAAGTACCGTAGAGAGAGAGATAGATAGATAGA
>UELV01175065.1:0-17293 GCA_900490015.1 Megastigmus stigmatizans | reverse complement strand
CAAATTTTTTCAAACCTTTTTTTTAGTTGAAAAAAAGCCTTGAAAAAGATGTTAAAAATTCGGGATCTTGGTCGTTAATGGGTTAATGCGAACAAAATCTATCGAGTTATCATCGGGCTCTGCAATTTAGTCGCGGCATTAGGATAGGTACGACCCAAAAATTCGCACTGAATAAAATCTGATTTGTATTGCTTTGTACGCACACAGCTCACATATTTTTCGACGACGCTTACGAGCTGGCGGATCACGACGAGAACGAGTCTCAGGTGAATCGGTTTGTCAAGCTGCTGGTCGGTACGCTCGACGAGGCGGCATCGGACGTCCATCAGACACGGATGCATGTGCGTGCGCCGAAAAAGTATCCGACTCCCTATGGCGGTCGGCTTGCCTGGACGCTCCCTGGAAAAACCAAGATGATTGCTCACCTCAAGGACAAGGCCAAGATCCGTCATAGGAAGCGATGGAGCCAGGTAATACTTGCTCGCTATACTTTATACATATATATATTAGGCTATAGGTACGTTTTTTTTATAAAGGTTTTTCACACTTGTGGTGATATTATGCCTGTTTATGCAGGTGATGTACATGTACTATCTTCTGGGTCATCGTCTCATGGAACTCCCGATAAGCGTCGACAGGAAGGAAGTAATCGCCGAGAACACGTTCCTCCTTACCTTGGACGGTGACATCGACTTTCAGCCTGCGGCCGTAAAGCTGCTGGTCGATCTCATGAAGAAGAACAAGAATTTGGGTGCAGCTTGTGGTCGTATTCACCCAGTGGGCTCCGGTCCCATGGTTTGGTATCAGATGTTCGAGTACGCCATTGGCCATTGGCTGCAGAAGGCCACCGAGCACATGATCGGTTGTGTACTTTGTAGTCCGGGATGCTTCTCCTTGTTCAGAGGAAAAGCTTTGATGGACGATAACGTCATGAAGAAGTATACGACGAGGTCTGACGAGGCCAGGCATTATGTACAGTACGATCAGGGCGAGGATCGGTGGCTCTGTACGTTGCTGCTTCAAAGAGGTTATCGGGTAAGAACTGATTCTCTGATAATTCTTTTAAATCTGGATTTACTTGTTTTTCATCGTAGTATCCAGCGGCTGGTGCAATTCGCATAATGAATGTCAACAATTTTTTTTAAATATATTATTTCAAATCAATTGTTCAGGTCGAGTATTCAGCTGCTAGCGATGCGTATACCCATGCACCCGAAGGTTTCAATGAGTTTTACAACCAGCGTCGTCGATGGGTGCCTTCGACCATCGCTAACGTCATGGATCTTCTGATGGACGCTAAACGAACGATAAAAATTAACGACAACATATCGATGCCTTACATATCTTACCAAATACTTCTGATGGGTAAATTCAATTGAAATTACAGGACGATTTTATAAATACTTTGGTATGCCTTAAAAATATTGAAAACTTATACTTTGCAACAGGTGGTACTATTTTGGGCCCGGGTACGATATTCCTTATGTTGGTGGGAGCTTTTGTTGCTGCCTTCAAAATCGATAACTGGACTAGTTTCTATTATAATATTATTCCTATTCTATTATTTATGATCATCTGTTTCACGTGCAAAGCAAGCATACAGGTAATATATTCATTAGGTAATCAATTTATATAGTTAATAAAAAAAATTCTCGGTTTTCTTGCGCATTATTAGAATTTGAAATAGCGTCCATTTGAAAATCTATCCACGTCATTTTCACGAGATCCACAATGAGTAAGAAAGCAAACTTGAATTGGATTTCAGCTGCTGTGTGCGCAAATACTCTCGACGGCGTATGCGATGATAATGATGGCGGTAATAGTGGGTACGGCACTGCAGTTGGGCGAAGACGGTATCGGCTCTCCCTCAGCAATATTCTTGATATCGCTATCGAGCTCCTTCTTCATAGCGGCCTGCCTTCATCCGCAAGAGTTCTGGTGCATCGTGCCTGGTATCATCTATCTTCTTTCCATTCCGTCCATGTACCTGCTGCTGATCCTTTACTCCATCATCAATCTCAATGTCGTCTCTTGGGGTACCCGTGAGGTTGCGGTCAAGAAAACGAAAAAGGTGAGTCCAATGCATATCTGTACCTGATTTTTTTTTGCTTTTACGCTATACTGTTATCGTATAATTAATATCTCCATCCTCGAAACTCGTCCGTCGAATGATCACGTTGAGACTCGTATCTGATCAGAGAATGGCTATAACGATTTTGTTCATCATTATTTTCTTGCGATTTTCAATTTTAGTGCCACTACATTGATAGCTTTTAATTTATTACCAAAGTAATATTCATATGCGTGTACACATACAAGAGTATAAGCATATCAGACTGAAATTCTTTTATTTTACACTTTTTGTATACCATATATTCAAGCATCGTGATTTAAAAATTTTTTAAAAACATTTAATTTAGGAACTCGAGCAAGAGAAGAAAGAAGCCGAGGAAGCTAAGAAAAAAGCTAAGCAAAAGTCGTTGCTCGGCTTCTTGCAAAACGGGACCGGCAGCAACGACGACGATCAAGGCTCCATCGAAATTTCTCTGGCTGGTTTATTCAAGTGCATGTTGTGTACTCACGGAAAGCCGTCCGATGAGAAGCAACAGCTCGTCGCTATCGCTGAGTCGCTGGAACAACTCGGCAAGAGACTGGAGACCATCGAAAAGTTTGTTTTTCTTAATTTTGTAACATTTTAGATGCCACTTAACAAAAATTATTATCTTAAATAAAAAATATCGATTGATTCTAACTGGTTACAAAAACTTCCTGAATAATCGCAGAGCTGTGGACCCACACGGACACATATCGGGCGGCCGTAGACGTGCCTCGTCGGTCGGCTCGCGTTCAGCCGATCACCTGGGAGCGATCGGCGAGGATCCGGCCGAGGATGACGGCAACGACAGCGACACCGAGACAATAGAAAGCCAGAACTCGGAGAACAATCGAGATCCGAGCTTCCCGTCGCGGCCCTACTGGCTGGACGACGATGGCTTGAAGAAGGGCGAAGTCGAAGCCCTGTCCATGCAAGAGGAGATGTTCTGGAAGGACCTGCTCGAAAAGTACCTCTATCCTATTGACGAGGACAAAGCCGAGAAGGTAGTTTTTGTTCATTGCTTCCTGACCCTGGCGTCTTCAGTACAGTGGGATTCGATTTTATTTTTTAATAGACTCTTACATAGGCTCAGAGGACTGACCGGTGTATCTTGGGTAGTGCTTTAAATTAGAGGATTGAGAGCTAATTTTTTTTTGTTTTTCTATTGAAAAAGACTTTTTTATAAGATTTATCGAATGTCTAACTTTCCATCGCGCTTAATTTTACACCACATAATATTTATTAAATTCTGTAATAGTTGTTTTTAGTTTTTGATAATTATAATCTTTATCTTTTGAGCCTATATGTAATTATACAACCAAATATTTTATCTACTATTATATTTAAAAATATATTTTAATCATATATTATTATAGTCCGATTTTTACATAAAATATTAAGGGGAAGTCGAAGCCAAGAATGACTGTCACCTAATCATGCAGCATTTTTCCAGATATTTGACGAGTATTTACAGAATAATGTAAATCTGAAGTGACATAATTATTCTTTATTGAAATATGAAGGGTGCTCTTCTCCTTGAATGCAATAAAAACACTTATAGTTTTGATATTATTGAATAATATATGTATAATACTATCGTCATAAAACCGGTCACAAGAAACAGCGCTGCAATATTTCTTCCAGAAATTTAGCCGTCTTTTACAAAATAGTGCAATTATCAAGTACGATATGCATTCTTTATTGAAATATGGAGGGAGCTCCTCTCTTTGTAAAATATACATATATGATTTATTTGGCTACTAACAAAAACAACGTAAGGTTACATGACAGTCATTAGAGCTCGACATCCCCTTTGTTGTCATCGACATAAAAATTTGATTTTATTGTGTAATTACGTAAAGAGATAAATTATTATCTGCCTGTAGTAATTTCTAAATGGTGTATGCTTGACTTAGTTCATTACAACAAAAAAAAATCGAATCGACCAATACTCTGGCGCTTCCTGCATCATATTCTTCCTATCATTTTTGGCCGATCCCTCCAATAAATGTCAGAACAATAGTTGGATTATTGAAAAAATAATAAAATAAAGTAGTATATGACGATCATGCAATATAAAAATTGCTATATTTTTAAACAAAATTTAATACAGTATATAGGCAACTTAAACTATTTCAATACATAATTACATTGAAAAATCCTAGCATAATCTGGACATAGACACATACATACATACAATAAATGTCTTTCAGTAACGTCAAATCGTAAGTAATAAAACTTTTATTTTTTTATTACTCATAAATAAATTTATTTCTCAGTTAAATTCAAAGCTAGAATCATTTAGTCAATTTATTTTGTAATTTCATTGTCATGATTAAATTAAGGTAGTCTTTGCATTGATAATAAATAAAAGGATTCGCATAATATTTTAAATTTTATTTTTGAAATTAATTTTTTCTTTTCTTTATTTGTAATAATCTATCGTTCTACGAAATACATTAAAATTATAATCGAAGGTAATTAAAATGAATAAATTGGTATTTTTTGTGATGCAATAATTAAATTTAGAAGAGGGCTTTTACAAAATGCAGAAAAAAGTAAAGTTTGGGATTAATTAAACAAGTGAGAATAATAGCAAAAATAGTGTGTTTGAAAAGCGAGTAAAAATTAATGTTAAAATCGCCCTTGCCCCTGTTTTGCGCCATCAAAATGCAGGCGCGAATTGCCCAAGATTTGAAGGACCTGCGCGACCAGAGCGTCTTTGCGTTCTTTATGTGCAACGCTCTCTTCGTCCTGATCGTCTTTCTCCTCCAACTTAACAAAGACCTATTGCACGTGAAATGGCCCTTCGGTATCAAGACCAACATCACCTATGACGAAAGTTCCCAAGAGGTAAAAATGCGCTCCGCATCGTGACTCGTGCTCCCCTTACGACCAGCCGCTCTCGAACAACTCTTACCTGAATTATCTTCTAGTTTAAGAATCTGCAATCGATGCAAAACGGCTCAAAGCCGCCCAAAGCAAAGATAAGAAATGACGATAAATCCAAGAAGTTAAAAATAAATGTATTTGGTCATCGAGAGGCCAATGGAAGCTGAGCACGGTGTCGCGAGCGGGGCTTAAGATTACTTTACTAATGAGAAAATGTTTTTTTTCTTTTTTTCCCCTATTGGCGCGATGAACACAGGCTAGGATAGCAGCAGACCTGATCGAGCTGAGGAACAAAAGCGTATTCGCCTTTTTAATGTTCAATGCCTTGTTCGTACTGATAGTGTTCTTGCTGCAGCTGAACAAAGACCAGCTACACGTCGTTTGGCCACTGGGCGTCAAGACCAACATCACGTACATTGAGGAGACATCGGAGGTACTGGCTTTCGCCGAGCGTGAAAGCCTCGATAGCAAACAAAAGCAAAGCTTACATTAAAGCTATAGTCATCGGTGTTCTTGAGAGTGACTAACCTAGTGACAAGGAGTGCTTCTTTTACTTTATCGATCTTTTAGTTTTTCAGTAGCAGAGTTTTTACTTTTCTATAATTCAAACATCAAAACATCTTCCAGAAATTAAATCTACCTATTTGTTTTACCAGTTTTCTCCGCGATGGCGTTCAAAATATTTATTACATCATTTACAGGATATCATTTAGATCCAATATTTTTTTTATTTCAATAAACTATAAACTTATCGTTACGTACAAATGCAGCAATGTGCCAAATGATATAAATACCATTCCATTTTTTTAATTCTTAGGCACAGTATTCAAAGCTAATAAATGACATTTACAACATCTCAATATAATTTACTGCATACATAAATTGTAAACAATATATGAATATTCAAATTTCTGTCAGTATCATGAAGCACTCCATTAGAACTGCACTCACTCTTCTGGTTCACGAATTCTGTGGTGTGTCTTATACTTGTTAATAACAAAAAAGGTTCCACGAAAGGTTGATTAATCCAAAAAAAAACTGGCTTCTGGCAGGAAATGTCGGTGACTCACCTAATACCGTCGTGGTCGCGGTTGTTTATACCGGAAGGCTGCACTTTTTTTCGTTTTGTTTCGACTGTTTGTGTACATATCAAAATTTCTCTTTTCATATTATTCATTTTACATTCTAGTAGCGAGTTTAATAATGATTGACAGAAGTTAATAAAATTTTGAACCATAAAATATTTTGACTTTAATCAAACGTATCTCTCAGTATATGATACGCGTTATAAATACAGTTTATTATCATTCTTTAACTCGCAACTCTGATTTTTCACTATGCACACTCTATCACCTCACATTCCGTTCTTCATTATTGTTCGATCAAACAAAATAATTTTCAATTATTGACGTTTATTCGCTCGAAAGAGGAAATGTTTTACATAGCAGCACGAAAAAAGCAAAAAAAAAAATTCCCAACAAACACACTAATGGGGTTTTGCCTGTCAGCTGAATGGACCTCACACTGGAAATCCTTTTCCGTGTCTCTGTGTTTAACTCTTAGACCTGCTCGTGAATAATTCTTAATGTTTTTATGGAGGATGCACTGGAATGGCGAACTCACTTCTGCGATTCCCTGGAGATATAACTATGATTGTCTTATGCATAATTATTGATATATATATACATGTATATTTACTTACACCCCTTGTGGTGGGCTTATAGGTGTCTTCGTCTGTAAATATTATGTATGTGTTTTAACACAGCACTAGAAACTCGTGAGCTCTTTATTATTATTATTGTATTGGAAAAACTTGAAACTTTTAAAGTTTGTTTGCAATGCATGCAGCAAATACTACAGAATGAAGAACAATTTTTTCATTGGTCGGGCTAAATATTTTGGTGGTTAAGTATTCTTAAAGGAACAAAACTTATACAAAATGGTTTTAAAATGACCGATGACTAATGCAGTATTTCGCTAAATAAGTTTGGTGCACAACCATTATTGATATAAAAAGTTACTTGCAGATGTTAGATACGAAAACGTAATACTGATAAGGATGGCTCATGAACTAATAATTCAATTACCTATACTTAATTAGATGTAGTTTTAAAATCCAATCGTAATATCGTAATCATTTGAGCAGATAATTTGAAGATAAAAAGAACAAATAAGACATTATAAAATCTGCTAATTTATCATTCTTACAATTATATTATTTATTTGTAATAATTAAAAGAAGAAACGAAATTTTTTTAATAGCCATGTCCACTGATCGATATGCTATGCGGTTGAACGCTCGAACCCACAATATTTTTCAGCTATTATTTAGTGATTATTTTATATGCACTTTGATCTTATACCGCGTATGTTCAATAATTGTAGTATTTAAATCACATTAACCATCTAATAAAAACTACATAAATGCTGATTAAATATATTCAGTGTGGGTAAGTGGCCTGCGGCAATTTTAGTAATGTTGTATTTTCGGTCCGGTAAATTTAAAAATAAAAAGATAATATAGCCAGTTTTACATAATAGGTAGTTTTTATTGATTTGTAAAAATGACCTATAAGCTATAAATAAACCTGTTCTACTGCAGTCAGTGCCGAGATATTATCTATTCAAAGGAGATCTGTGAATAACAATAAGGTACAACTATATATATATATATATATTCGTAACGATATTGCGATTGGAAATGATCTATAAGTTTAGCTAAACTAAACCGAGTGAGTCGATTTAGCTTACGTCGCATTTGAAACGTTGCTTTTTGCCATACTGTCTAGGTGCACATCACGAAAGAGTACCTGCAACTCGAGCCGATCGGCCTCGTTTTCGTCTTCTTCTTCGCTCTGATTCTCGTCATACAGTTCACCGCCATGCTGTTCCATCGTTTCGGAACTCTGGCTCACATTCTGGCTAGTACTGCTCTCGACTGGTACTGCTGCAAGAAGGTACTTACCCGTTTATACAGTTCCCGGGTAACCAAAGCCTCCCTATATACGACTACTAAAAATAACGAATCTTTCCCTATACCAATGTTTTCAGTCGAAAGACTTGTCGGAGGATGCTCTGCTGTCGAAGCACGCGGTCGACATAGTGCGAGATCTGCAAAGGCTCGACGGCATGGAAGGCGATTACGACGAGGGCAGCGGAAGCGGCCCGGGTAGGCGCAAGACCATCAGGAACCTCGAGAAGAGCCGGCGGAAGACGCAGGCCATCAACACCCTGGACGTCGCCTTTAGGCAGCGCTTCTTCAGCATGGCCGAGGGACAAGGTACGATAATAATTACAACCGCGGAGACGCAACGGCTGGATGATCTCCTGCACTCGAGCTTTACTATAATACATATTATCGATTCATTGATTAATTGATTCGCGGCAGGTCTCCCTCGCAACATGTCGACGCGCCGCTCGACCAAAGCTTTCAAGGCCTTCGAGGGCAGACGCAACAGCATCATGGCAGCCCAGCGGCGCAAGTCCCAGATGCAGACCCTCGGGGCGAACAACATCTACGGCGTGGCCGGTAATCCTCTGGGCATTCAGCCCCGACCGACCCGCAGCAGCCAGATCTCCGTGAAGGACGTGTTCGAGAATCACGGGGCGCACGCCAATCCGAGCTTCGAGCCCGACGAGAGTCCCCGCAACAGCCTGAGGCTGCAGCCCCTCGCGGCCCAGGTCGCCTGGCGCGAGTCCAACTCGAATCTCTGAAGCGTCGAGCTGGACCATTTGTTATTACCGGTTACGAGTGTCGGGCTCACCTCCCGTTCATGAGATTATTAGTTGAGGGATTAGCTGATGATGGATTCCTGGCTGCTGCCAATCGAAAGAGCTGCTCTTACTCTGCGTTTCAGATTACGACGCTAGTCTTGTCGACTCCTGCGCGATTCAAAGACTGCGGATCGATTGAGAAGGAACGGATGTGTAATATCCTAGGATTTGGCGATTCACCTTTTCCAATGTTTCTCCATCGCTAGCCAGTGTGTGATTGTTTTTTTTTTTTTTTTTTTTTAATTTTTAGACATGATGCATTTAGGCCATTCGATTCGATATAGTCATGTAGTTAATTGCAAATTTAAGTTATTGCTGATGAAAATACTCATGAAAGGAAAAAAAAAAACATATATTAAGTAGCTTAACAATTATTCTTCGGTTCTATTAAAAATTTCACATACAATATTCACAATATTATTGTTACCAATCGCTCATTTCCATGTATGATAGAGTATGTCAAACAATCAGCAATAATATGATACTACTAATAAGATTACCACATAAAATGCGTTGTAAAAAAAGATTGCAAACATTTAAGTATAGTCTTAAAATAATGCGAGATTGTAAATTTCTTAGGTGATTTGATTCGCAAATATTGAACTTTCTTTGAATGAGTACTCGGACGCATTAGTATTGATGAAACCGTTAACACAATATGAAGTGTTAACGATAACTGCTATTCAAATTAGTAAAAGAATTTGATCTTATTGTAAGTCTGTAATTTATAATGATAAAATTAACAATGAACAATTTAAGCTACTGACAATGAAGGAAGATAATTGATACCATTGAATTTAATTTAATCCTAATTGAGGTGGCTGATGTAGCTTTAGCGTTAATTTACTTCTCTTCTAAGAAGGAATTGTGTTTGTAATAAAAATACATCTGTACGAGAGCAAGACTCTGTTTTTACTTACAACAGTGTTGTCCTGACCGGCAACATTTTTTATACACGATATTGTAGCAGCAATTTTTGCAACGTTTTTACCGAACATTCATGTTTATCTTATTTTTTTTATAATCTACGTGTGATAATGCGGATGTATTTAAATTATGTGCGTGTGTCTCGTCGTCGAATACTTGAATGTATAAGATTTGTGTTGCCAGAGCGGTTATGATATAACAAACGAGAGATTATTAGTTGTGTATTAGCAGAAAAATGTTGTACGATTGTTTGTAATTAATTATTTTAAGGATTATAAATATACTTCTATATATGCATATTATTTGTTTCTTTTCTATCGTACTTCGAAATGCTTTATGCACTCAACTTTAATTGTAAATAGTTCTTTTTTTTAACTTTTGCGACGAAAGAATCATAGTTAGAATTCATATGTACTATAATTACTAATCATTTTTCATTTTTTTATTCAGTAACATAATGAGATATGTATTTTATTAATAGCTTTTAACAATATTTATCTTGTATATTAACTATTATTACGAGCTGTTGATTTGAGCTTCTCGAATACCTTCTAACATTAAGAATATGTACAACATCATCATATAATTGTTGACGATTCGTCGAACAGACCAAGCACATTCATCTTCTGGCGGCAAAGCTAAAAAAGATATTCCATACGGCAAATAGGCCCAAACACAGTAGTTATTTCCTTTAATCCATCTAATTAAGATTATATATTTATTGTAATAATGTTATTCAAGTATGAAGGATAAATGAATTAGTTACATTTATATCCTCAAAATGTAAATAAGCATATGTAATTTTATATAAAATACATTAGAAATTTAAACGGTAATTAATTCATTTTCTTAAATGTAATTGTAGTTTTAGATACAAGTGCGTAAAGTGAACTTTTTCGCATATGCGAAACAACACTTACGTCCGAGTGTCAAACAATATTTGATGCAAGTCAGCGCAGCGTTTAATGAGCGCGTAAAGTAACAACTAGCCCGTGAAACGCGTACAGTTTACGTCACGAGTGCGTTAAGTATACTTTCCACACGGGAATTGTTACTTTACGCACGAACTTTGCACATAGAATTGCATAAAGTATATTATATATTATAACATGTACACAAAAAGTACCCGTATACTCCACCAGTAAACATCCACAAGAAATGAAATAATTTGTTTTTTTGCTCCTTAGGATAACTTTCCCGCAGCGCTTCACAGGTTTCAGCAAGAACTAATGTAATAATAATAAAAGCTCCAATTTTTCGGTCCCCATGCGACTCATATATGGCAAATGTTAGCCCGCACATACTGAAAATTCTGCATATCTTTTCATGAATAGGAATGATTCTTGATTCAGCCGTTTCTTTTTCCTCATCGTCTATTTCTAATGGATCGATAGCTAAAAAGTAAATTATTTATACCCGTAAAGGACCGTTGGAAAAATTTGTTACTCAAACTATAATGTTTTAAAACTTTTCAATATAGTTATGCACTTTTAACTTTTCTATACATACAATAGGTTATAAGAATTTATTGAGATAAATTTTCGCGAAATTCTCAAGATTTCAGGTTATATTTCAATTATATGTATTTTCATTATATATTATGCGAATGACTTAAAAGTGTTAAATGGTATAGTTTTAGTAGAACGAAATTTTGATATAAATATGGCACTGAATAAAATAAAATGAAGGTACTTACAATATGAGTTATGATAAATAAATGGAGATAAAAGGTTGAATAATGATCTGATATTTAGAGCTGCAATTCCTATAGATGCTGCTATAATTTCTCGTTGCAATGTAAAAAAATTCTGAGTTAACTGTTTCCCTGTTAGGTAAATACACGAACCGGAAGCTAAAAGAAGTAAACAGCACGATAATGATGAATCGAAAAACATAAAGTTTGTTTATATGTTGACGATTTGTTATATACTGCAATTACTGCACCATATATTAAAAATTGATATGACCCTATATGATAAGAGTTAAAAACAATGGAGAGCCAATAACTTATATCTTCATACAGCGTTCCCAAAACTTCACAGCTAAATTAAGCAAATCAAAATTTAGTTTTTTTTTATTATTATTAATAGATTTCATCTTTGTATAAAAATTATGATTATTAGATAAAATAAATTTTATTAATATTATAAGAATCTATACAGAAATAGAGTGTATAATATCTACATATGGATAAAAGAATATAAGTTATACTTTAAATACGAGGATTAAGTTCATATTGTTGTCAGCCAAGTCCATTTCTAGGCCCACATGCCGAAACGAATTAAAAAAAAAAGTAATGTTATAAGATTCCGCGATGTAATCAATATTGCAAAATATAATGATGAAAAAGAGAAGGATATAAAAAGTAGATAGAGATGATAGTTGATTACGTTAATTATTCCTCCCGAGTAGCGCATAGTATTTTGTTGCCTAGCGAGGACGTGAATACAGCATTCTCGAATAGACGCCCGGAGAGAAATAAAAGTGATAAGTAAGTAAATATAAGCCCGCCAATCAAAAAAAATTATAATTAATATAGTTATATATTTTTTATGGATATAGAACTTTTAGTTTATATTTGTAAAAATAAAAAATATGGTGTTGTTTTAAATAAAAATTTTTTTTTTGGAATGAAATTTTGAAATACGTAAACCAGAACTATATGTATTTGTATAGACAAAATTATTTCCTCTACAGTTATTATTCCATATTGTAATATTCCTGGGTAAATAAATAAAATAAAAGAAAAATATAGAATTTGCTATTGGTAGGTACAGGTATAAATAATTAAAGGAAGATAATTAATAATAAAATTTCTTTAATAATGCTTTCCATTCATAATCATATTCATGACCAGAGAATTTGTATACACTATAGGTACACAGCTTTATCGCATATAATGTAAATTCAAATAATACGAAAAATACTTATTCACTATCGCAAAGAATAATTCAGTACATAACAATTCTAAAAACATAATTGTCACATTATTATTTTAGATGATAAATAGAAACGCTCTTATTTAGTAACTATTAATAAAACGTTTTGCATGTATAACGTATGTACCTAATAAAAGTATACACCAATATTTGAACTAGCTTCGATTTTCATAACCTAATTAAAAAAATAGAGCTCCTTCCAATATTGTAAAAAGCAGTAATACAGTAAACAGAATACATTCATACTAATTACAATATTCTTTTAATAAACAATAAAACATCATATTTATCTCGATATTATGTTTGAAAGTTAATAATTGTTAATTAATCGCGTCGTAGCTGGCGTGGAGTTCCCCCGCCCTATAATAGAACTAAGTGAAAATCTGCACTCGGAACTATACGACGCTCAGGTCGTGGTTGCCGAGTTGACAGGCAACTTTGCAGGTTAGCGTGGGTCTAGCCTAACTGGACTTGGCACCGCCCGACAGCTGCTTCCAGATCTTCTTGAAGAATTGCTTATAGAAGCAGGTGGCCTGGCTCTTGGCTAGGTAGCCGCGCAGCAGGTCCGTGATCTTGTTGCGCTCCCGTTCGGTCACCCACAGCAGCGGCGTCACGTCGATCTTGCCCTTCTTCACTATGACGCTGATGTCGCCCCCGTAGTTCAGTATCATCTCCGTCATCTCCCGCTGGCCCTTGACCGCGGCGCAATGCAACGCCGTCACGCCGGTCTTGGTCATGGCGTTGACTTCGCTCCCGTTCTCCAGCAGCAGCTCGACGACGTCCTGGAGCTTGCGCTCGACCGCTATGTGGAGGGGCGTGACCCCGTGATCGGTGCTGACGTTCGGATCCGCCCCCGAGCTCAGCAGCAGCTGCACCATCTCGAGCTGCTTGCTCTTCACCGCGAAGTGCAGAGGCGTCTTGCCGTTCTTCAGCCGGCTGTCGACGCTGGCACCCTGCTTGATCAGCAGCTCGGTGATCTCTAGCTGCTTGAGTAGGATGGCGATCACCAGGGGCGTGTAGGGACCCTCCATCTCGGCGTTGACATCGGCCCCGTAGCTCAGCAGCAGCTCCAGCATCTCCCGATTGCTGTTGAGCGTGGCGACGTGTATCGGTCGCGGTGAGCCCCTGACGCCCGATCTTCTCGTGGCGACCTCGCTGACGCTCGAGAGGCTGCGAGGGCGATGACCCGCGGGGGGAACCTGCACCTGGAACGGCTGCGCCGACTGTAGGAGACTGAAGGAGGAGCTGCGGTAGCGGTGGAGGATCTCCCGCATCTCCGCGCTGTGGTTCACCTCGCAGTCGAGCTGCTGGAAGAGCTCCTTGGAGGAGCGCATCCGGCAGTTGGCGTCGGCACCGTGCTTCAGCAAGAACTTGGCTGCCTTGAGGTTGTCCTCCTTGACGGCGACGTGCAGCAGGGCATTCTGGGTAGGGACGGCTACTGGGCCGATTCTCGACATCTTATATCTTGATCCGTCAACTGTTTTTTTCACAAACCTGTACCCGCGGCGCGGATATGATGCACTTGTACGAGAAATCTTGGCGATGCGTAGTTCCGAGTTGTGTGTTCGTAATTTTCACCGGCTTGCGTCTGTACGTAATTTGGTAGGAAAGCACGTTGCTTGTTCGAGTGTCTCGATCGAGCGGCGTCCAACGACTGAACTGCAGGTGCTAATGATCTCGACTGACTTGACAGCTCGGTGCGTTGCCCGATCTGCTGCAGGGGCGGGGAGGGGGTATGCCTTATACTTCGTCGGCATCGACGGGTCAAGCTTCGGCGCAGGTAGCTGGCCGATTTGACCCGAAGGACGAGATTTTTCTAGAACACCTTGGGGGAGGAAAGGTATACAAGCAAAGCGCCAATAGCCTAGGTTTATTATACGGGGTGAACCCCGTTTGTCGAAGGTTAGAGTATATACGCAGTAATCACAGCTATAAACCGACCTCTATGCATTGCGCTTAGCTGCTCTCCATCGCTAAGCACTTTAACGATTCTCGGAATTCTTGTTATGCGTGTAGGCTTTAAACAGACGCTCTGCAGCTCGTACTGTGTATACTTTTGCACCGGACTAGAATTTCAGATACAAATTTACAAATTTATTGTAATTATATTTTTTTTTTCAAAAATAAACAGCTATTGCAGGCTTCTGCATTGATAATTTTTCATAGATCTTTACAAATTTCACCCCAATGCTCTTGTACCTACTACTTATTTACTGTGAATAAATTATAAAAGTAGGAATCACACTGTAAAAAAAACCTTTGTGAAATTACAATATATTGTAGCAATTTTACTATTCTCAACGTTGGTTACTCTGATTACCTACTCTCAATGTAGGTAATTACACAAAGGTTTTTTTACAGTGCAGGACCTTTAGAAAACAGGTAATTCACTCGATTTCAATTTGCATCAACAATATTCGAAACCGTGTACATACGTAAAAAAGTTAAAGCGCTTTATCTTTATATTGTAGTATATAAAATAGTATCGAATATTATGTTTGCAATTCTGAGCGTGTACTGTAAGTGCATCAAGTATTTTTGTGGATGTGAAAAACTGCTTTTGCCTAAAGTTTATGTAACTGTGGTAACAAATTCATATTTAATGTAAACGTAAAGATCATATGCAACTAGTCTTATAGAAATAATATATGATTTACTATAATAAATCGCCGTTTATCAATTCAATTGAATAATGTATCTGATCCTATACATTTTTGTAAATTATATTCAATGCAGAACTTTGTATTTGTTTATTGCACTAAAATTCTGTTATTTGATTTTATCTTCACGACAAATTGATATATTAAGATTTTTAAGGACTATATTATTTATTTATTTATTTAATTATAAACGGGAGTTACCCCTTATATATAAAAATACTTCAAAATAGAAACCAATATGTAGGTGACTAATAATATTTTAATACTATGCCCCTGCAAGAAAATTTAACGATATTACAGCTAGATTGAAGCTAGATTTGCACGATATGCTTACTGTAAATATATTTATTTGTTTCTAACACACAGTCGGTCATTCACTGGCATTTTTCTGTTCATTTACTGGACAGAGATGGTCATTCACTCAAGCGTCCATCTACTACGCTACCCACTTCCTCGAAGAAAACAGCGCGCATGCGCATGGTGCACCAATCAACTGGCCAGATTCTTTTTCGACGCCGTTGTCGGTCAGGTGACTTGTAGCCAATCACAGAAAAGCGTACCGATGGGCATCTGATTCCTTAAATATGCATTTCACTCGATCACCGTGTCAGTTTAGTTCAGCTGCAGGTCGCACTCATCGAATCCAGTCGATTCCCTTACCGAGTAACAATTCCAACATTTAAAAGGTATTTATAATTACATATATTTCAGGAGTATTTAAGGGACTCTTGTGAATTTTGCATCATATTTTAACATAGAATTACTATTTAATTTTTCATTGGGAAATAATTCTATCAATTCCAGTTTCTTATATAAAGTAAATGTCTCAATTTATGTTCATGCACTATAGTTATTTATGAAATACTTAGCGTAAAGTTTGTGTGTAAATGAACATTTTCCCCAAGTGCTATTTTTATACACTCGTCAGTGAACACGCAGATGACGCAAAAGGACCTCTGACTTATTGGGAGTTTAAAAATGGCAATACGTCCTCGATTTGGTCATTTATGAAGGCCCCGAAATTGTTTGTTAAATTTATTTGAATATAAATGTGTTTGAAATTTAACGTGTGAGCTTATACATCTATTCGTTATACGCATTATTTACACAAACAAAAACTTTAAGGTTTTGTATCGTATATGGCTATGTCAATTAGTTCTCAGAGAGTCCGCAGGGCGTTGACTAAAGGGGAAGCAGTAGCGTTTCCCTCCTCCGACTGTTCGATCTATTTCTCTGTTCCAATTAATTTAAAAACGATAAGTCACATAAGAGCCTTATTTTGCACAGAATGATTAGTAGCATCGAGTGGTACACCGGCCAAGTCCGAATATTACTCAAAATTATAAATATTAAAGTTATAAACAAAAGTAGATATAATCCTAACGTTTTGGTCAACTTTGAATGCATAAACACCTCTTACAAGATCGAATTAATTGAAAAAACGACAAATTAGATCGACTCTGCCTATTGGGATTGAACATGGGTGGTATGATGGGGGGAGCGTGTCCAACATGGGTGACGCTGGTGTACACTTTAACATTGAGCACATAGGAAAATCTTATAGTCCAGGAGAATTAGCATTTTAGGTGGATGTTGTCTGAGAGTGCAATTTTTTTTTTTGGAATCTCTTCGGAATATCATACTGATCAACAATTTCAGGGTGCGCCAGTTCAAAAAGGTCTGCTTTGTTTATAATAAATGAAAATGTGAAAAAATGTCGAAAAATCACGTATTTTTTAGAAGACGGATTGAAATATCTCTGTAAATATGCATCGTAGATATATACATGCATCGAGAAAAATCTTCGTAATGAAATTTGCTACAAGATAGGATATGTTACATACTTTGCATATGCAATATTGACATTGTAAAATGACGAAAACTGCAAAAAAAGTGCAAAAAAAGAAGGAAATTTTCATAACGAATTTTAAAATGACGTTAGCACTCTGAAAACTTGGATATAAAATCTTCTCGGAACAACAAATATGTAGACAAAATTTCTTTCC